>CM065594.1:57512856-57579216 GCA_033119425.1 Bufotes viridis
CAGCTCACCTTCACCTGTCACTCTCACAGCAAGAGAGCAACAGCTTCCCACACCACACCTCTGCTGCTGGTCGGGTTTTAAACCCTCACCTGCAAAACCTGGCCTGGACCGTGGGGAGACAGGCACCCACCCGCATATCTGCCTGCTCCCAGTAAGAGCCGGCCCGGATCCGCTGTGTTAACAGCATAACCGCTGCAAAACACACTTTTCCGGCTCTTACTCCACCGGGACCAGGACCCCCGGTGGCACGTACCTACCGTCTATTACCACCCCAGGTACTCTCCTACAGCGGGTACTGAAGTTTCAGCTCAGACAATAAGGCGCACACTGCGTAATGAAGGCCTCCATGCCAGAAGTCCCAGGCGCACCCCCTTGCTGTCTCTAAAGAATAAGAAGAGTGGACCGCGGTATGCCAAAAGTCATGTGGACAAACCACAAAAGTTTTGGGATAGTGTTCTGTGGACTGATGAAACAAAATTAGAACTTTTGGGCCCATGGATCAACGCTATGTTTGGAGGAGGAAGCAACAAGGCCTATGAAGAAAAAGAACACCTTGCCTACTGTGAAGCATGGCGGGGGTCAATCATGCTTTGGGGCTGTTTTGCTTCTACAGGTACAGGGAAGCTTCAGCGTGAGCAAGGTACCATGAATTATCTTCAGTACCAGGAGATATTGTATGAAAATGTGATGCAGTCCGTCACAAACCTGAGGCTTGGGAGACGTTGGACCTTTCAACAGGAGAATGATCCCAAGCATACCTCCAAGTCCACTAGAGCATCGTTGCAGATTAAAGGCTGGAACATTTTGAAGTGGCTATCGCAGTCACCAGACTTAAATCCGATTGAGAACCTCTGGTGGGACTTAAAGAAAGCAGTTGCAGCGCGCAAGCCTAAGAATGTGACTGAACTGGAGTCTTTTGCCCATGAAGAATGGGCGAAGATACCCGTAGATCGCTGCAAGACACTTGTGTCAAGTTATGCTTCACGTTTAAAAGCTGTTATAACTGGAAAAGGATGTTGTACTAAGTACTAAGATTGAATGTCACTTGGGGTTGAATTAAACTGATAATGATGTGAGCACAGAAAAAGACATTTGTGGTTATTTCATTATAAATGTTATGTTATATTTGTCTGACTTACAAGTGCTTCTTTGATTTAATTGTAAACAAGATGACTGAAATGATCAAAATCAATGTCAAACTGGCCAAAACACTCAATTTCAGTGGGGTTAAATATTTTGAACACAACTGTAGGCTTGGAAAGTATAGTTTGTATTGGATTGAAAACTGGCTGAAGGACCGTGTCCAGAGAGTTGTGGTCAATAATTCCTATTCAGAATGGTCCTGGGTTATAAGTGGTATACCCCAAGGTTCAGTGCTGGGCCCTCTATTATTTAATTTATTTATTAATGATATCGAGGATGGGATTAATTGCACCATTTCTATTTTTGCAGATGACACTAAGCTCTGTAGTACTGTACAGTCTATGGAAGGTGTCCATAAACTACAAACTGACTTGAACACTCATTGGGCATCAACTTGGCAAATGAGGTTCAATGTGGATAAATGTAAAGTTATGCATTTTGTTAGTAATAATCTCTGTGCTTCATATGTCCTAAGTGATGTAACACTGGGAGAGTCACTTATAGAAAAGGATTTGGATGTCCTTGTAGATGGTAGATTAAATAACAGCATACAATGTCAATCAGCTGCTTCTAAGGTCACCAGGATGTTTTCATGCATTAAACGAGGCATGGACTCGCGGGCAGGGATGTAATATTACCACTTTACAAGGCGTTGGTGCGGCCTCATCTGGAATATGCAGTTCAGTTCTGGGCACCAGTTCATAGAAAGGACTCACTGCAGCTGGAAAAAGTACAGAGTAGATCGACTAAACTAATAAGGGCCATAAAGGGTCTTAGTTATGAAGAAAGATTAAAAGAATCAAATTTATTTAGTCTTGAGAAGAGACGTCTAAGGGGGGACATGATTAAGCTATACAAATATTTAATGGGCCATACAAAAAATATGGTCAAAAACTGTGCCATGTAACATGCCCTAAAAAGACAAGGGGGCACTGCCTATGACTGGAGAAGAAAAAGTTCGGTCTCCAGAAGCGTCAAAGCTTCTTTACTGTCAGAACTGTGAATCTGTGGAATAGACTTCCTCAGGACGTGGTCACAGCAGGAACAGTGGACAGTTTTAAAAAGGGTTTAGATAAATTCTTAAAAGTAAACAACATTAATGCTTATGAAAACATGTAGAAATCTGAGTCTCACTTCCTTCTGGGATTCGCGTCCCCACCTATCCCTTGGTTGAACTTGATGGACTTATGTCTTTTTTCAACCATATCAACTATGTAGCTATGGAGATCTATTTTACGTTACCTGAACAGGACTATTTTGGAGATATCAGTTTATCAACTACTATTTCGCAGCTGAAGCCAAAGCTGGTCATGATAGTGTAGAGGTGCTGTTATGATCTACTTGAGTCAACATAGGGATCCCAAGAACTCTAAGGGTCCATTCACATGTCCGCAAATTGCGGATCTGCAAAAAATGGACACCGGTCACGTGCATTCCGTATTTTGGGGATGTGAGATTGGGAAACAGCTCTCCTTTTCTGAACACTGTTTGTGTAGATTAAATTAAATGACCTGGACTGACACTCTGCTGTTTGGCCACAAGATGCTACTGTTTTCTAAACACAGCTACAGACTGCATATACTGTATTTCCATATTCATGAGAGGTGGAGTCACACAGAGCCTGGAGAGGAAGAGAAAGGAAGCAGCCATCTTAGAGGGAGCTGAGACTGAGGAACTGTGTCAGCAGAGGATCTGACTGCATCCAGGTGTGAGTTGTGTTGGTGCCTAGAGACTGAGACCAGGCCTGTAGTTAGTTAGGCCATAAGTGTTGCTATTGTTCATTGCAAGGACTCCATAATTTAAAGGGACATTTCACACTGGAGATCTGATAAACTCAAGCTAGGCTGACTCGGAGACGTGCTACAAGACCAGTTATGGGAGGTGGACTATCGTAGAGCTTTGTAAGATTGTAAGCTGTTGTGCTGCACTACAGCCTAGCCCCTACCACACACCCATACAGTTGTTTTTGTAGGGTAATAAAAGGTATGGTGTGGCAGTTTAGTTGTGCCCGCCAGTAGGTAAATTACCACGCTTTCCTCCTGCATTCATTAGAGGGCGCCACTCTGTGCAGCACAAGGGTCTCAGCCTTCGGGCTGGGTGTATGTAAATTAATTGTATGTTCCCAGCATTTGTGGTTGTGTTCAGTACCGCGTTTAAGTAAAATTCTGTTTTGGCAAAAGCTGGTAGTGGAGTAGTTTTCCTTGTTCATAACTTCGCTGTATCCTGGGGAGCCCACCCCGGCACATAGCTTACAGGGACCGCACATGGCCGGCACTATAATAGAAATTCCTTTTCTTGTCCGTGTCTGCGGACAAGAATAGGACATGTTCTATTTTTTTGCGGGGCCGCGGAACGGAAGTGCGGATGCGGACAGCTGTATGCTGTCCGCATCTTTTGAGGCCCCATTGAAAATGAATGGGTCAATTTTGCAGAACGGATGCTGACCCATTTTGCGGACATGTGAATGAACCCTAAACAACATCATACAATGATAATATAAATGAGCAGAGCTGTCATGTGCCACCCCTGAGGTTATTCAAACACAACTGTGTGTACAGACTTGTATATATACGGTATAATAATATTTAATAGAGCATACAAAAATTGCAGCGCTCACCTAGATCCGACTCGGACACAACCTAGATAAGCTGCTGACTTGTAGTATAAGAGAAAAACAAAGAGGTCCAGCTTCTAAATATTCAATCCTTTATTCCAGCGGTAAAAATCTTACACAGGACAATGATACACAATGTATGCGTTTCGACTCACATATTACAGTCCTTACTGATAAAGGATTGAATATTTAGAAGCTGGACCTCTTCGTTTTTCTCCAATAATATTTAATAGGAGCAGGAGCACAGCAACAAGGTGCAAGTTATCTTTCTGCTTTTGAAAGCCAAGAAAAAGGTTATGCATGTGGAATTCGGATACTTATGGTTTGTGTTTAATGTTCCCAAAGTATTTGCCATTCAAAAATAGTTAAGATGGTCCACATATACATCATACTAGGGCTGCAGCTAGTGGGCATTGGCAATTCTCTATGCCTCCTGGCCTGGGTAGAAAGGGATGCAAATGAGCTCTTAACAAGCTCTGCCTCTAATGCCACCAGATGTAATATAGCTATCTCATAAGTCAATGTTACACCCTTTAAATAGGCCTTGAGACATGACTCGTATATTAAATAAGCCAGCACCTCATCTGCAGACAGCTGTTTCAGGGTGATTGCCCCTTATCAGAGCAGAGAATACTGTCTAAGGGTCCTTTCACACTTGCGTTCTGAGGATCCGGCGGGCACTTCCGTCCCGCCGGATCCATCAGAACGCAAGTCGCCTGAAGCATTAGAAGACTGATCAGGATCCTGATCAGTCTTCGAAATGCTTTCAGGTTACTATGGCAGCCAGGATGCTATTAACCGCTACAGGACCGCCGCACGCGAGACGCGAGATGACGCGAGGACGCGCCCGCACATGCGCAATGCGCGCCATCGGCGAGCTCGCATGTAGTTATACTACAGCCTGCCAGCGCCGATCGTGCGCTGGCAGGCTGTATATGGCAGAAAAAATCGCAGATCAGACGTTGTTCTGTGAACAGCGTCTGATCTGCTTGCTGCCCGCTTCTCTGGTGGTCCCTTTGCTTGGGACCACCAGAGAAAAAATATCAAAGTGCACCAATCACCACACAACCCCCCCACCCACCGCCCACCACCCCCCCTGTCACTGATTAACCCCTGATCTCCCATGTCACCCCCTTGATCACCCCCTGTCACCCCCCTGTCACTGATCACCCCTGTAAGGCTCATTCAGATGTCCGCATGTGTTTTGCGGATTCACGGATCCGCAAATCCGCGGATCCGCAAAACACGGACACCAGCAATGTGCTTTCCGCATTTTGCAGATCCGCACATTGCCAGAACTATATAGAAAATGCCTTTCTTGTCCGCAATTGCGGACAAGAATAGGACATGTTCTATACTTTTGCGGATCTTCAACTACGGATCCGCAATTACGGATCCGAGCGGGACAAAGTCTGTCCCCATAGAATTGAATGTATCCACAATTCTGTTCCGCAAAATTTTAGCGGAACAGAATTGCGGACGCTTGAATGATGCCTTAGGGTCCCTTAGCGATCGCAGCTTTATAGCTTTTCCCTCTTTTTTTGCACATTTTTTAGAGATTTTTTCATCCACATTGATCAATGTGAATGGAAAAATCTGTGACGTTCATTTTTTTCTTTCAGCGCAGAGGCTGAACGAAAAAATTCTCATTACCCGTATGCTCAATATACGGAGAATCGCAAAACTCCTAATTCTGGCCATACGTGTAATGATTGCAGGAGACCTCTAAAATGCCAGGGCAGTACAAAACCTCACAAGTGACCCCATTTTAGAAAGAAGACACCCCAAGGTATTCCGTGAGGGGTATGGTGAGTTCATGTAAAATTTTATTTTTGTCACAAGTTAGTGGAATGTGAGACTGTAAAAAAAAAATAAAAATACCATTTCCGCTAACTTGTGCCAAATTTTTTTTTTTCTGTAAACTCGCCATACCCCTCACGGAATACCTAGGGGTGTCTTCTTTCCACAATGGGGTCACATGTGGGGTATTTATACTGCCCTGGCATTTTAGGGGTCCTAAAGCGTGAGAATCCAAATGCGTAAAAATGTCCTGTGAAATCCTAAAGGTACTCATTGGTTTTAGGGCCCCTTTGCGCATCTTGGCTGCAAAAAAGTGTCACACATGTGGTATCGCCGAACTCAGGAGAAGTAGGGCAATGTGTTTTGGGGTGTATTTTTATATATACCCATACTTTGTGTGAGAAATATCGCTGTAAACGACAACTTTTTAATTTTTTTATTCAAAGTTGTCAATTTACAGAGATATTTCTCTCACCCAGCATGGGTATATGTAAAAATACACCCTAAAACACATCGCCCTACTTCTCCTGAGTACGGCGATACCACATGAGTGACACTTTTTGCAGCCAAGATGCAAAGGGGCCCAAATTCCAATTAGTACCTTTTAGATGGCATTTTTACGCATTTTTCTTCTCACGCTTTAGGCCCCTAAATGCCAGGGCAGTATAAATACCACATGTGACCCCATTTGAAAGAAGACACCCCAGGTATTCGCTGAGGGGCATAGTGAGTCCATGAAAATTAAACTTTTGTCAAAAGTTAGCGGAAAGGGAGACTTTGTGAGAAAAACAATAAAAATCAATTTCCACTAACTTGTGCCAAAAAAATTCTTCTATGAACTCGCCATGCCCCTCACGGATTACCTTGGGGTGTCTTCTTTCCAAAATGGGGTCACATGTGGGGTATTTATACTGCTCTGGCATTTTAGGGGCCCTAAAGCGTGAGAAGAAAAATGCGTAAAATGCCCTCCTAAAAGGTACTCATTGGAATTTGGGCCTTTGCGATTTGGCTGCAAAAATGTCACACATGGGTATCGCCGTATCAGGAGAAGTAGGACAGTGTTTTGGGGTGTATTTTTACATATACCCATGCTGGGTGAGAGAAATATCTCTGTAAATTGACAACTTTGAATAAAAAATGTAAAAAGTTGTCGTTTTCAGCGATATTTCTCACACACAGTATGGGTATATATAAAAATACACCCCAAAACACATTGCCCTACTTCTCCTGAGTTCAGCGATACCACATGAGTGACACTTTTTGCAGCCAAGATGCGCAGAGTGGCTCTAAAACCAATGAGTACCTTTAGATTTCACAGGCCATTTTTACGCATTTGATTCTCACGCTTTAGGGGCCCCTAAAATGCCAGGGCAGTATAAATACCTCACAAGTGACCCCATTTTGGAAAGAAGACACCCCAAGGTATTCTGTGAGAGGCATGGCGAGTTCACAGAAAAAAAATTTGGCACAAGTTAGCGGAAATTGATATTTTTTTTGTTTTTTACAAAGTCTCATATTCCACTAACTTGTGACAAAAATAAAATTTTACATGAACTCACCATACCCCTCACGGAATACCTTGGGGTGTCTTCTTTCCAAAATGGGGTCACATGTGGGGTATTTATACTGTCCTGGCATTTTAGGGGCCCCTAAAGCGTGAGAAGAAGTCTGGAATCCAAATGTGTAAAAATGCCCTGTGAAATCTCTAAAGGTACTCATTGGTTTTAGGGCTCTTTGCAGCACCCAGGCTGCAAAAGTGGCACACATGTGGTACGCCGTACTCAGGAGAAGTGGGGCAATGTGTTTTGGGGTGTAATTTTATATATACCCATACTTTGTGTGAGAAATATCTCTGTAAACGACAACTTTTAAAAATTTTTATACAAAGTTGACAATTTACAGAGATATTTCTCTCACCCAACATGGATATATGTAAAAATACACCCCAAAACACATTGCCCTACTTCTCCTGAGTACGGCGATACCACATAAGTGACACTTTTTGCAGCCTGGTGCGCAAAGGGGTCCAAATTCCAACGAGTACCTTTAGCTTTTACATGGCGGCTCACAATTTAGCCCCGCCCAAAATGCCAGAACAGTAAACACACCCCACAAATGACCCCATTTCGGAAAGTAGACACCCCAAGGTATTCACTGAGGGGCATAGTGAGTCCGTCTGAGATTATTATTTTTTTGCCAGAAGTTAGCAGAAATTGAAACTTTTTTTTTTTTTTTCTCAGAAAGTGTCATTTTCCGCTAACTTGTGAAAAAAATGAAATGATACATGAACTCACCAAGCCCCTCCGTGAATACTTTGGGGTGTCTTCTTCTAAAATGGTGTCATTTGGGGGTATTTATACTTTTCTGACATTCTAGCACCTGAAGAAACATGACAGGTGCTCAGAAAGTCAGAGCTGCTTCAAAATGCCGAAATTCACTTTTTGCACCATAGTTTGTAAACGCTATAACTTTTACCCAAACCAATAAATATACACTTATTGGACTTTTTTTTATCAAAGACATGTAGAACAATAAATTTAGAGAAAAATTTATATAGAAATGTAGTTTTTTAAAAAAAAATTTACAACAGAAAGTGAAAAATGTCATTTTTTTGCAAAAATTTCGGTAATTTTTGATTAATAGCAAAAAAAGTAAAAATGTCAGCAGCAATGAAATACCACCAAATGAAAGCTCTATTAGTGAGAAGAAAAGGAGGTAAAATTCATTTGGGTGGTAAGTTGCATGACGGAGCAATAAACGGGTAAAGTAGTGTAGTGCGGAATTGTAAAAAGTGGCCTGGTCATTAAGAGTGTTTAAGCTAGGGGGGCTGAAGTGGTTAAAGTCCTGATTGCCATAGTAGTAGCGGGGGAGCGGTATACTTACAGTCCGTGCGGCTCCCGGGGCGCTCCAGAATGACATCAGAGCGCCCCATGCCCATGGATCACGTGATCCATGCGATCACGTGATCCATGCGCGTAGGGCGCCCTGACGTCACTCTGAGCGCCCGAGCCGCACGGATGGTAAGTATACTGTTCCCCCGCTCCCCACTACATTTTACCATGGCAACCAGGACTTTAGCGTCCTGGCTGCCATGGTAACAATTGAGAAAAAGCTAAACGTTGCATCCGGCGATGCGCCGAAACGACGTTTAGCTTAAGGCCGGATCCGGATTAATGCCTTTCAATGGGCATTAATTCCGGATCCGGCCTTGCGGCAGTAGTTCCAGATTTTTGGACGGAACAAAAAGCGCAGCATGCTGCGGTATTTGCTGCGTCCAAAAAACGTTCCGGTCCTGAACTGAAGACATCCTGTGGCATCCTGAATGGATTTCTCTCCATTCAGAATGCATGGGGATGATCCTGATCAGGATTTTTCCGGCATAGAGCGCCGAGGACGGAACTCTATGCCGAAAAACAAAAATGCCAGTGTGAAAGGACCCTTAACTGGGTGAGAAGCCAAGTCAGGAGGAGAGATAATACCCCCAAAATCTATGCCTCCTGTCACACCCTCTGGTGTAGTCACTGAAAAAACTGAAAAGTATGAGTACTTGAATGCATTGTGACATTTTGTGTTTGCTGATACCAAGCGTAGTGCCTGGTAGCACTGTACTGCTGGGACTTGGGTGTGAGAAAGATCCCTGAACGCTGGTATGTAAACTTCTCATCGTATTCAGATGTTCCATCCAAAGATGTTTTATGTATCATATTTTGTGTTCTGCATTACTGTAATATTTGCTTTCCTATACTCTATTCTGAGTTGTTGTGGAATCTATATCACCCTTTTACTGGAGTAAGATTTGTGACTTTGTAAAATTTTGATAAATCTGTGGGAAAAGTATAATAAATTATGCAAAATGTCGCAAAATATTTGTGCAAACAAGCCAAAAAAGTGGTCAGTATATTGCGTGCTAGGTCAGGAAATTTGTCATTCAAATTTGTCTATTTGTGTAAAGGTCTGTGAGCCAAGTTTTCGAATGTGACACACAGCGTTGTTGAATTTAGCACAGGCAAACTATCACATTCTGACTTATTTTCACCTGCCACAGTTACAGCAGATCAGGAGTGGAGAGCAGTGGAGACAATTTCTCGAGACAACCCCATGATAAATAAGGCCAAAAAGTGCTCGACACAGCTGGGGTTCTAAAGTTAACCGAGCAAGAGCAAAAATAACTTTGTCCTGTCGCAGACTGTCGCAGACTCCAAAAAATACAAAACCAGTTTGATAAATCAGGGTCTTTTTGCTATACAGTAAACTCATGTGTCATTAAAATACCTATGTTTTTTATAGCCCAAAAATGTGGAGATGGTTTGCAGTGACCATTATGATATACGGATGTTCCAGCCAAATGCTGTTTGACTATAGTGAAAATCAATGCGTTACATTTCCTCCTGATCCTGAAGCATATATGACTGTGGTAAGTTTTCATACAACTAATTAACATACGTATTAATATAAGGCCTCTTGCACACGGGCGAGTTTTCTCGCGCAGGTGCAATGCGTGAAGTGAACGCATTGCACCCGCACTGAATCCGGACCCATTCACTTCTATGGTGCTGTGCACATGAGCGGTGATTTTCACGCATCACTTTTGTGTTGCGTGAAAATCGCAGCATGTTCTATATTCTGCGATTTTCACGCAACGCAGGCCCCATAGAAGTGAATGGGGATGCGGGAAAATCGCAAGCATCCGCAATCATGTGCGGATGCGTTGCGATTTTCCCGCATGGTTAGCTAGGATACGATCGGGATGGGGACCCGATCGTTATTATTTTCCTTTATAACATAGTTATTAGGAAAATAATCGCATTCTAATTACAGAATGCAATGTTCCCTGGGCTATAGAGGGTTAAAAATAATAAAGAGTTAACTCACATTCTCCCATTGTACGCGCAGAGCCCCAGAACGTCTTCTCTCTTGATGATTGCTTGCTTCAGGACCTGTGGTAACGTCACAGGGTCACATGGTCCAATCATAGAAGCATTTGAGTGGACCATGTGACCCATGTGATCCTGTGACATCACGGCAGGTCCTTCATCCAAGTCCCGAAACCGGACTTCAGTGATGAAGTCTGACTTCGGGTCTGGGTACCAAGCATGCGGATTTTTTCACGCGCGTGCTAAACGCACTACAAACGTTAGCACACGCGCGGAAAAATCGTGGCGATTCCCGCAACGCACCCGCCTCTTATCCGGGCGTCAAACATGACGCCCGTGTGCAAGAGGCCTAAAGCTACTGGTCATCATTGCAGATAACAATGGAAGTTAATTCCTACTGTTAATTTGTTTTTTATGCGTTTCTTTGTAATCAATTTCTTTAGGGACTTGTGATTTATGGTTCAAGACGAACCGTTTTAATTTTTGACTAGGAAGAATGTGGAAAAGTGACCTTTGTATAGTTTTCACCTTTTGGAACTTATTGTTTTAGGTATTCTACAATTGTTGAGTTCTAAGAAGTCTTGAAGGGTGAGGGGGTATTGATTCTATTGCAGAAAATGTATTTTCATGGCTTCATGTACCTCTTCCTTTGTCGGTATGGCCTTTATTCCTACAAAAATGAGATTATTATTATTATTATTTTACTACAGGCTTTTTCACTGGAAAGCCCTTTTCGTCAGCTGCTTTCTCCAAGATTTAATCTGATTCTGTGCCAAAAACATATTGGGGTTCATTTATTATATTGAAATACTCCTGTATTAGGCATATTTCAGGCGCAGATGGCAGGGCAACAGTAAGTTGTGCCGCTATCTGCGACTTCTCCCCGCACACGCCAGGTGTGTAAAATTGATAGTGTGGCGTGGGCAGGGAAGGGGACGAACCAGCAGGCCCATTTCATTCATCGTTTTCTCGGAAGCTATCCTATATTTAGAACTGGTACTGGATGCGCTAAGGTTATAGAGAGGCCGGCACCTCTTCATAACTTCCAGGGGAACCACTGCCAGCTATGGGGCTTTATTAAGACCGGCATCTAAAACGCTAGTCTTAATAAATGTGCCCCATTCTGCTATAATTTTAATAGAACATCATTTATTTTAGGGTCCTTTCACACTTTGCGCTCTGAGGATCCGGCAGGCACTTCCGTCCTGCCGGATCCGTCAGAACGCAAGTCACCTGAGCATTAGAAGACTGATCAGGATCCTGATCAGTCTTCGACTGCTTTCAGGTTACTATGGCAGCCAGGACGCTACTAGCGCCCTGGTTGCCATAGTAGGAGCGGGAGCGGGGAGCGGTATGCCCATTCCGTGCGGCTCCGGTGCGCTCTGAATGACGTCAGTGCGCCTCATGCGCATGGATCACGTGATCCATGCGATCACGTGATCCATGCACTGGGGCGCCTGACGCCATCCTGGAGCGTCCCGGAGCCGCACGGAATGTAAGTATGCCGCTCCCGCTCCCTGCTACATTTCACATGGTAACCAGGACTTTAGCGTCCTGGCTGCCATGGTAACTAGTTAGAAAAAGCTAAATGTCGGATCCGGCAATGCGCCGAAACGACGTTTAGCTTAGGTCGGATCCGGATTAATGCCTTTCAATGGGCATTAATTCCGATCCGGCACTGCGGCAAGTGTTCGGATTTTTGACGGAACAAAAGCGCAGCATGCTGCGGTATTTGCTGCGTCCAAAAACGTTCCGGTCCTGAACTGAAGTCATCCTGATGCATCCTGAACGGATTTCTCTCCATTCAGAATGCATGGGGATGATCCTGATCAGGATTTTTCCGGCATAGAGACCCGACGACGGATCTCTATGCCGGAAAAGAAGAACGCAGGTGTGAAAGGGGCCTTAGTTAACATTACATCCTTGCCTTAAATCTGACTGATTCTGTAGAACTGTCAGCCAAAAATCCCATTGCCATTCTGAGAATTGGACGAGACTAAAGGATCTGGTCACAAAATATATTCTCTTTAAGGGGAGACTAATTGGTTTATCTATCTATCTATCTATCTATCTATCTATCGAAGATGGAATGGATGTGCCAGCAACATTAATTTTAAGAATCATGGATGCAGTTTCCCAAGATTTTCTTAGACTCTTCACCTTCCTATCCATATGTTCCTTATTCACACCAAGAGAGAATACTAACCTCACTGATGGAACATACTGAATGCGGGAAAGCAATCCACAAGCTAAGCGTCAGAAGGGGGTTGGGGGTGGCACTGAAAGTAGAAACCCCACTGGATAACCAAACTGCTGGAGCAGGAAGAGAAAGTACCCTGCACAGGCTCAAAACGTGGAGGCCTTGTTTCACAATGGATAGGCTACAGGACAGAAGCAGTCGCTGAACACAGGTCTCCATTTCTCTTTCCACGCTGCTTTGATCTCAAAGGATCAAAGGAAGCAAGGGGAAAAGCAGAGGAATGAATGAAAGGGAGGGCATTGGGATAGAACCACGATCTATTACAATCAGTGGGTGTAGAAACACTGTCAACCAATTGGTTTGATTTTAGGTTAAAACTGAGGATATTATCCTGGCAGTCTCCTGGTATTCATCCTTTAACTCCTATACAGGGATCTGGACTTCACATTAGGGGAGCCACCAGGCTGTTCCCTTCTGAAGTAGTTTCGGTGCGGTTGACAGCTGACCCAGGGAGGTGACAGACATTGGTGTGGGGAATAAGCGAAACTCCTGGACAGTAACAGGCAGAGATCAGGGCAAGCACAGTTCTTGAAAATCCGGGAAACAAGTCTGAAGGTCGGGACAGTCAGCTCAGAATCAGTATGGTGATCAGGCACAGGTCAGGTGGCAGAGGGTTCAAATCTGGAGACCAAGAAGAAATCGATACACAGGCAAGCAGATTAGCACCTTTGCAGGATCTAACAAACTAGTGAATCTATTGCTCAGGCAGAGAGTGAGAAAAATAGCACAGCATGTACAATGCATTCGGAAAGTCTTCAGGCCCTTTCTTTTTTTCACTTTGTGTTATATTCCCCAAATTGGTGGAGTACTGCAGTGATGGTTGACCTTCTAGACGTTTCTCCCACCTGCACACAAGATTTTGGAGCTTAGCCAGAGTGACTATTGGGTTCTTGGTCACCTCTCTTACTAAGTTCTGGTTGTTCCAGAGTCAATCCATTTGAAAACTATGCTTGTCACTGTGCTCTTGCATATTTTTTATGACCTGTCCCAGATCTATGCCTCCACACATTCCTTGCTTTGTCAATTCTTCAAGTTCTTTCCTCTTCATTTCTTGGTTTTTGCTCTGATATGCATTTCCAGCTTTGAGACCTTATATAGACAGGATGTTTATTTCTATATAATGTCCAGTCAAAGGAATTTACCACAGGCAGAGTCGAATTAGGGTGTAGAAACATCTCAAAGATGATCAAGAGAAATTGGAGGTCCTCAGAGCTAAATTCCAAGTGTCATAGTAAAGGGTCTAAATACTTATGTCCATGCAAAAATTTAGTTTTTTTCTTTTTAATACATTTTAACAATAAAAGTAGAAACATACGGCACTACTGTACACTACCAGTATAAAATAATATTTCTGAGGAGTCCCCTCCATCCAACAAATAGTTTATGGCTAAATGGGTGTAGTATTTCTTAGTATTACTTAGGTCTCCAAAGGTAGAGAAGTATGATTATACAGGCCTTATGTGATTTAGATACATGTAACATATGTACAGTATAGCTATGGAAAACCTGCACACTCTAATAGAATGGACATTATGTATTAAAGAACAACATACGGGTACATATACCTTATGTTCAAATTTGCTTTCATGACTTTCCAAGGATACAGCAGTTCTTTTCACAACTGCCTTTTTTTTTGCATCCAATTCTTTTTGCCCATGTTCTAATCTCCAAAAATCCTTTTATATATATATATATATATATATATACATATATATATATATATTTTTTTGTTAGGTTACTACACTAGCGACATGGACCTCCAGCAGACTGTTCCGTCGGGTGAACAGCCAGTCAGATCCGTCCTGCTGCTAGTGAATGTGTGCCCCGGACTACCACTTCGGCCCCATTGACTATAATGGGGACAGGGCGGAGTTCCGGCGGAGGCACGGTAGCGCACACCGAGAGGCCGCCGAATAAAACTATGACATGTCCGGGGCACACGCTCACTAGGGGCAGGACGGATCCGACAGGCTGTTCAACAGACGGAACAGCCTGCTGGAGGTCCGTGCCGCTAGTGTGAACGTAGCCTAAGCCATTAGATAATAAAGTTACTAGTAATATTAGATAGTATTTTCCATGTTTTAGACACAACTAATCAGCTACCGAGGATATCCCAGTGAGGAATATGAGGTGGTCACTGAAGATGGATACATCCTAACAGTCAACAGAATACCACATGGCATTAGACATCAGTCTGCAGGTACGGTATATTTTGTTTGATCGCTGTACTGAATAAGCTTTTGTTTTTTGTCTGAAACAGGGCAAGTCATTTAAGGGGTTAATATTTCCTCTGAACAATTTTCTTATTGAGCTATGAGTTACTCTCTTGAGGGCTCTTGATGATGTCAATGACACTTCTGTGCATACCGAGCACTTGAAATTAAATTGATATTAAAACAGTAAGAAATATGTTACAGGGCATACAGTCCAATTTCTCAGGCAACAGACTACCTTCACACACAAACAGGGATAGTGCAGTCCTAAACTGCCCGGACCCACTATCGCTACCTACTTGCACGATCACCCTAAGCAGTGACCCACAACTGGATGACAGTCCCTATACTACAATATGTGAAGGACGACACATAAAAAGGGACAAACACTGAGAGAGTAGTAGTACAGAAAAAAAGGGTCAAAAGCCAGTAGGTCAATACAGTACAAATACGCCACACGCAAACGAGAAACCAAAACACGCCAAAAAGTCAGAACCAGGAGATCAAATACAATACCAAAACACCAGAAGCCAAAACCGTAATCGCAAAGTCAAATCCAGAAATCCAAAGCCAGGGGAGTCTTTAATAACACAAGGAACAATTAGGGGGAGCAAGAGGACAAAAAATTTACTGGCACATGCACCTACAGGGGCCAGCCTTAGGCCTCTTGCACACAAACGTGTGCTGGCCAGGCCCGTGCTGCGGACTGCAATGCACGGGCACCGACCGTGGGGCAGCCGCATGCGGATCGCGGACCCAAGTTGTATTTTTTTTGCAGAACGGAAGCACGGAACGGAACCCCACGGAAGTACTCAAAAAACAAAATTAAATATTATACATTTTAATACTGTATGGTAGAACAAGAAGTCTTACAAATGACTGCCACTACCAGCCTCCCTGAGGCAGCCTGGATAAATTACACGATATGACACACTGACTCCTGTAAAACCTATGTCTTTGTGAAACAATCTAACTAGCTGTTATCTCCTTTTCACTGTGAAATAACATCTCTGTGTTTACAGATCTCTTTCCTCTATTATGCAGTCATACTTTCCTTCAATGTAGAAGCCTAGAAAAACATGGCAGACCCTGGCGGGGATCTTATATAGGGCCTATGTCACATTCACTGACATCACAGCTATAGTACCTCGTGATTGTCTGAGGTTGACTGCGAGGCATTATGATCAAGCACCCTAGGAGGGGGTTCATGTGCTTATCTTTCTCTCTTTTTAGACCAGTTTCACACTGGCGTTAAGGTTTTCCGGCAGGCTGTTCCCCTTCCGGATCCATACTACCTATTGCGCATGTGTGCAGCGCTATTAGTCGTACCGCCTCTCGGCATATTTGGCGTGCTGTGGCTGGATCGCCACAGCTCCCCATTATAGTGAATGGGGCCGGGCGGACTTCCGGCATCACACGTGTGCAAACGGTAGTATGGATCTGGCAGGCTGTTTCGCTGCCGGAACGGTCTACCGGAAAAGCTTAACACCAGTGTTAAACTGGCCTTATCTTCCCTGTATTCTGATATGGAAAATGGTAGATGCCATTTTGAGCGATTCATGTGGGACATAGCCCAAAACCTTCAGTTTCCTACAAACTACTTTTTTGGGAAATTCATAAAAAATTGTATTCTTGTAGAATTGATTTGCTCATCTCATCTATGATAACTTAGTTTATGATGTAATGAAAAGGTCACGTGCACACGTTCTGTTTAGATGGATGGTGGACCATTTCCCTTGGTGCACACAAGGAACCCAGTCCAACACTGATGACATTTATTGATAATATGTAAAGTTTTATCGTTTGTCAAAGAAGATATATTTTTTTATTTGATTAGATATTTAGAAGTCAGTTCGCCATAAACCAATGGCTTCGTGAACGTGGTGAAGGTATAACATTGAGTCTCTATAACTCAGTGCCGCAATGGTGGTGAGACAGAGACCGCAAAAGATCTTATGTGTTATTCATTCACTGTAGGACCGCTAGAGTCACAGATTATTGTCATCCCCTAATGTACAGCTACCATGTAGCCAAATATAGTAGGTAAGCATTACTGTAAGTGACGTGACATCATGTTTTAGACAACACTTGCAATTCTATTTTGCTTGCATGCATACAGGGGCATAGCTAGGAGAGGGCAGGTAGAGCACTTACCTCGGGTGTCCTATGGTAGTGATCCGGCAGAGGCATAGGATGATAAGGATGATAAGATCCTTCCCTCTCCTGTCTGTGTTTTGTTAAGTTACATCAGCTGGAACTTCATATCAGCTGTTGTTACCTGATCCAGGTATCTGCAGAAAGGTTCTGTCTTCTGCTCACTACTTCTCCACTGCTGGGATGAGACAGGTCTGCAGGTGAGATAAGTATTTGTTTAATATGTGTAGTGGGTTTGTGTAATGTATTCGAAGTAGGTGGCTCTGCCAGTATAAAAGAGAGACCTAATTGGTGCTCTATATCCGTTGATACCAGCTTCTATGTATCAGAATAAATGAAAAATTATTTAGACAAAAAAGGATATGGCACTCAAACTCTGAAGTATCAAAATCACAAACTAGTTTAATACCGATAAAAATAAAACCTTATACAATAACCTAAAAATTACAATATAAAACCAAATGAAGGAAAACCACATTCAGAAGGCAGTCTTCTAATTCCTCCCAACTTTCAAGCTATCTATCTATCTATAACTTTGTTGCAAAATTTGTATCGTATATGATTTTTCTGTATGCGATTTTTCGTATGCGATTTTTTCGTATGCGATTTTTTCGTATGCGATTTTTTCGTATGCAAAATT
The DNA here is from genome assembly GCA_033119425.1 of Bufotes viridis. Classification (NCBI taxonomy): domain Eukaryota; kingdom Metazoa; phylum Chordata; class Amphibia; order Anura; family Bufonidae; genus Bufotes; species Bufotes viridis. Next base: position 57,530,555 of record CM065594.1, read on the forward strand.
TTTCTTCGCAACTGCTACCCTCGTTTTTTTACATTCAGCTGGTATCACTGGAAGTGTTCTTTAGATATTTTAGACACATGCGTTTTCTTTAAAATGGCTCGCAGAGAGGAATTTCCAACATATCCAATAGAAAAATGTAAACTGAATCACAAAATGTCCCGTCCAAATCTATAGATCTTTATACATTCATAGTGCTGTCTAATCATTTATGTTCAATTTGTTGTCTAATCATTTGTATTTAATTTACCAGCAGCAATGTTCAAAGCAGCAGTTAACAGTAATACGAGTATCCTTTTCAGACCTGTAGGTCCTTATAAATTCACAGTGTTATGCAATCACTTATATTCGATTTCCCAGCTACGGTATTTAACGTAATCATATGCAGAGATACAGGTAGGGAATTGAATGAACAATTGGTGGCGTCCCACCACTAAACAGGAAAAGTTCTTCCTCCTACCTTCTCTTGCGATCCCTTATGCGTGATCGCTTACCGAGCTTGCCGGGCTGACTGCAACTGGTTCAAATTTTCGTGGCTTGAGTACTCAGGTTTTTCAGCTGGGTCTACTACCTTCTGGAGTCTCCTCGTGTAGTTCCATATGCGGTCAAGTGTCTCCTCAGGTATCCAGCTTTTCTTTCTGTTTAGGTCGAGTATCTGCCAATCTTCGACTCTTTAGTGCGCACTAGAAGAACTTGATGTCACGGAGATTAAAGTTTTTTCCCATACGCGTTTCGAGGTCCAACATTACCTCTTCCTCAGTGGTAATCTAACCTCCATTGTGACATCCTTTAAATACACCCCTTTTAATTACGGGATGATTGTCCACAAGATCCGGACTGGACTCATTGAAAAAACACAACAAAACTCTGATCTGGATTTCACAGATATTTATCCACTTCGAAACTATTTTTATTTTTATTTCAGATCATCTCCTTCTTACTAATTCATTTTATCCGCTTAAAATTTTTTTCTCTCAACCTATTGCGTTTTTGTTGCGATTCTTCTGCGTTTTTTTGGGCACATGCGTTTTATTCAAGGAAGATTGCTAATAAAAATTTTCAACATTTCCAATACTAAAAATATAAACTAATTCATTCCCCAACCTCCATTACTTCACATTTTAATTTCATAGCATTCAATTATGCATCTTAATATCTTCTTTTTAATTATAATATTCTTCAATCCCCTTTCTATGAGGTGACAGGACCAAACCAACAGAATTAGGAAGGAGACTAAAGAATGGAGGCCATCCCCAAAGGAGCAGTCGGATGTACGTAAGACTATACCAGCTGACTACCCGTCGGGGGTGGCGCCCATCTATAAAAGCCAAAGATTTCCAGTTCAGTATTAAGACCATGGGGTGTTAGCGTGTTCAAGTTGAAGATCCATTTGGACTCCACCCTTGACATTTTATGTATATGATTTCCACCTCTCCAGTCTTTTTCTACTGTTTGAATTGCTGTAAAACTTAGTCCACTGATTTGTTGTCCGTGGCATTCTTTAAAGTGCCTGGAGAGTGGATGATCCATATATCCCTTTTTAATCTTGTTAAGATGTTCTGCTATTCTTTTCTTCAACACTCTCTTTGTGCGACCGACATATAGCTTGTTACAAGGGCACCTAATTGCATAAATCACACTTTCCGTATTGCATGTGAGAAATTCCTTTATTTTATATGTATATGAATTGGTTGGAGATACTATTTCTATAGTTTTTCTCGGAAAGTGTGTTGAGCGACAGTTTATACACGAACCACATTTGATAAAACCTTTCAAGCCTAACATACTGGGCATGTTTCTTTTCTTTATATTTTTATTTTGACTGTCGGGGCCACTTTAAGACCCAAATTTGGCGCCTTAGTATATATTATTTGAGGCATCAGGGGTACAAATGTGCCTATCACTTTATCATCCCTTAAAAAATGCCAATGTTTCTTAATAATATATTGCAGTTTACGGTATTGTGCATTAAAGGGTAGTATAATTCTCACTGGTTCTTCCATACAATCTACCTTTTGTTTTATTTTTTATTTTATTTTTCCTCAAAAAACATTTTTCTATCCAGGGCCGGACTTTATCTAATGCGGTTTCAACCAATACTTTAGGATAGTCCTTTTTATAAAATTTTCTTTCATTTTTTGCGCCTCCTCCTCAAATTCTATTCTCTCTCGTACAATTACGTTTTACGCCTAAATTGTCCATAAGGTGCGTTAAGAAGCCACCTAGGAGATGGCCACTGTTATGGGGGATAAGACTATTTTTGGCTACTTCTTTTTGAAATGTACTGCAAATGATATTTCTCCCTTCTATAGATAGTTTAAGATCCAAAAATTCCAAACTATCTAAGTATTTATTAGTGGAGAGGACTATATTTCTATCATTCCCATTGAGCTTCTGAATGAATGTATCCAATGTCTCTTCGCATCCATTCCATACCAGTATAATATCATCTATGTAGCGGAGCCATAGTACCAGGTCCGTCCCAAGGTACGGGGCTATAGTTGACTGTCTCCCAAACCCACCTCTTGTTTGTGCTCTCTGTGCTCAAACGAGCAACATGAACAGAGAGCACAAACAAGCGGTGGGTTTGGGAGACAAAAATCACAGGAGGGGAGAGGGAAAGAGAGGGATAACGGGTACACAATTCCTGTGAGTAACAGGTATGAGACACTAAGAGAGGAACAACATTTTTTAGACAGAACACTGCCACATTACAAAACACGTGGATGGGGAAGGGCACAGGTTCCACCGTACGCTTATCAGCAGAACCAGGGGGGAACACATACTTACAATCTCAGATACAAACAAGGAGATCGGACACACAAATATGGGGAAGATGGAAGGAACAGGAACAATTATCAGACACCAATCAAGGAGAACACGTCACAGAGGAGAGAAGAATGGAGGGGGGAAAGAGGAGAACACGGAGAGGAAGGAGAAAGATATCCAAGAAGACAGATAGAAGAGGTTACACAAGATGTTATAGTGAATTTGAGTGACACAGTACTCACAGATGCACAAAAGAAATTGTTAAACAAGGGGTTGAAATTTGCCCCAACAAATAAAATGAATCATTTTGATGCATATATCGGAATTGAAAAATTTGTCAGAAAATTATGTTTAAAAAAATATTTTCTAAAAAACCCTATTGAAAATATACCTTTGGTGCCAGACGGGTACTCACACACAGAGTTAAAGAAAAAGTCAAGGAAATATCCAGTTCAGGAATTAAGTGAAGAAATAATAGCATTTCGTCAAGCAGTAGAATATGATATAAGAAAAATTAAAAATACTGGGTTACGATACAATATCACAAATCAGGAGATTATGGCTATTAAGGAGCTACAAAAGAAAGAGAGGTTGATAATCAGACCAGCGGATAAAGGAGGGGCAATAGTGGTGTGGGGGGAAGACAAATATAATGAAGAGTGTTTGAAACAATTAGGAGACGAGACTACATATAAAAAATTACTATCTGACCCAACGGTGAAATATAAGGAAGAATTGAAACGACTATGTGAAGTAGGATTAGTAAAAGGGATCCTGAACAGACAAGAATATGAGTTTATCAATGATACACAGGTGAGGGTACCCATATTTTATTGTTTGCCCAAGCTGCATAAGGATCCGGTCCGACCACCGGGCCGCCCAATTATATCTGGGATTGGATCAATTACAAGCAATTTATCTATGTACATTGATAAACTACTACAACCGGCAGTGAAAAAAATGCAGTCCTACATTAAGGACACCACTCAGGTAATAAGGACTTTGGAGCAGTTAAATTTTGACCCAGGATGGAGGATATGTACATTAGACGTGAAGTCATTGTATACGATAATAGATCATCGACAGGGAATTGAGGCAATGAGGGAACAATTATTGAAGGAAGGTAGATTGGTTCTTGATCAAATCGATTTTGTGGAAGAATGTGTGAGGTTTATTTTATCACATAATTACTTCCATTTTGGGTCCGGATTCTATGTACAGGAGTGCGGAACGGCCATGGGTGCCAGGTTCGCCCCAAGCTATGCCAATTTATTTATGGCTAGTTGGGAGGAGTCAACTATAGCCCCGTACCTTGGGACGGACCTGGTACAATGGCTCCGCTACATAGATGATATTATATTGGTATGGAATGGATGCGAAGAGACATTGGATACATTCATTCAGAAGCTCAATGGGAATGATAGAAATATAGTCCTCTTCACTAATAAATACTTAGATAGTTTGGAATTTTTGGATCTTAAACTATCTATAGAAGGGAGAAATATCATTTGCAGTACATTTCAAAAAGAAGTAGCCAAAAATAGTCTTATCCCCCATAACAGTGGCCATCTCCCTAGGTGGCTTCTTAACGTACCTTATGGACAATTTAGGCGTGTAAAACGTAATTGTACGAGAGAGAATGAATTTGAGGAGGAGGCGCAAAAAATGAAAGAAAATTTTATAAAAAAGGACTATCCTAAAGTATTGGTTGAAACCGCATTAGATAAAGTCCGGGCCCTGGATAGAAAAATGTTTTTTGAGGAAAAATAAAAAAAAAATAAAACAAAAGGTAGATTGTATGGAAGAACCAGTGAGAATTATACTACCCTTTAATGCACAATACCGTAAACTGCAATATATTATTAAGAAACATTGGCATTTTTTAAGGGATGATAAAGTGATAGGCACATTTGTACCCCTGATGCCTCAAATAATATATACTAAGGCGCCAAATTTGGGTCTTAAAGTGGCCCCGACAGTCAAAATAAAAAATATAAAGAAAAGAAACATGCCCAGTATGTTAGGCTTGAAAGGTTTTATCAAATGTGGTTCGTGTATAAACTGTCGTTCAACACACTTTCCGAGAAAAACTATAGAAATAGTATCTCCAACCAATTCATATACATATAAAATAAAGGAATTTCTCACATGCAATACGGAAAGTGTGATTTATGCAATTAGGTGCCCTTGTAACAAGCTATATGTCGGTCGCACAAAGAGAGTGTTGAAGAAAAGAATAGCAGAACATCTTAACAAGATTAAAAAGGGATATATGGATCATCCACTCTCCAGGCACTTTAAAGAATGCCACGGACAACAAATCAGTGGACTAAGTTTTACAGCAATTCAAACAGTAGAAAAAGACTGGAGAGGTGGAAATCATATACATAAAATGTCAAGGGTGGAGTCCAAATGGATCTTCAACTTGAACACGCTAACACCCCATGGTCTTAATACTGAACTGGAAATCTTTGGCTTTTTATAGGATGGCGCCACCCCCGACGGGTAGTCAGCTGGTATAGTCTTACGTACATCCGACTGCTCCTTTGGGGATGGCCTCCATTCTTTAGTCTCCTTCCTAATTCTGTTGGTTTGGTCCTGTCACCTCATAGAAAGGGGATTGAAGAATATTATAATTAAAAAGAAGATATTAAGATGCATAATTGAATGCTATGAAATTAAAATGTGAAGTAATGGAGGTTGGGGAATGAATTAGTTTATATTTTTAGTATTGGAAATGTTGAAAATTTTTATTAGCAATCTTCCTTGAATAAAACGCATGTGCCCAAAAAACGCAGAAGAATCGCAACAAAAAGCGTAATAGGGTTGAGAGAAAAAATTTTAAGCGGATAAAATGAATTAGTAAGAAGGAGATGATCTGAAATAAAAATAAAAATAGTCTCGAAGTGGATAAATATCTGTGAAATCCAGATCAGAGTTTTGTTGTGTTTTTTCAATGAGTCCAGTCCGGATCTTGTGGACAATCATCCCGTAATTAAAAGGGTGTATTTGAAGGATGTCACAATGGAGGTTAGATTACCACTGAGGAAGAGGTCGGTTAAATGTTGGACCTCGAAGCGCGTATGGGAAAAAACTTTAATCTCCGTGACATCAAGTTCTTCTAGTGCGCACTAAAGAGTCGAAGATTGGCAGATACTCGACCTAAACAGAAAGAAAAGCTGGATACCTGAGGAGACACTTGACCGCATATGGAACTACACGAGGAGACTCCAGAAGGTAGTAGACCCAGCTGAAAAACCTGAGTACTCAAGCCACGAAAATTTGAACCAGTTGCAGTCAGCCCGGCAAGCTCGGTAAGCGATCACGTACAAGGGATCGCAAGAGAAGGTAGGAGGAAGAACTTTTCCTGTTTAGTGGTGGGACGCCACCAATTGTTCATTCAATTCCCTACCTGTATCTCTGCATATGATTATGTTGAATACCGTAGCTGGGAAATCGAATATAAGTGATTGCATAACACTGTGAATTTATAAGGACCTACAGGTCTGAAAAGGATACTCGTATTACTGTTAACTGCTGCTTTGAACATTGCTGCTGGTAAATTAAATACAAATGATTAGACAACAAATTGAACATAAATGATTAGACAGCACTGTGAATGTATAAAGATCTATAGATTTGGACGGGACATTTTGTGATTCAGTTTACATTTTTCTATTGGATATGTTGGAAATTCCTCTCTGCGAGCCATTTTAAAGAAAACGCATGTGTCTAAAATATCTAAAGAACACTTCCAGTGATACCAGCTGAATGTAAAAAGCGAGGGTAGCAGTTGCGAAGAAAAATTTTGCATACGAAAAAATCGCATACGAAAAAAATCGCATACGAAAAATGCATACGAAAAATCGATACAGAAAAATCAGTATACGATACAAATTTTGCAACAAAGTTATAGATAGATAGATAGCTTGAAAGTTGGGAGGAATTAGAAGACTGCCTTCTGAATGTGGTTTTCCTTCATTTGGTTTTATATTGTAATTTTTAGGTTATTGTATAAGGTTTTATTTTTATCGGTATTAAACTAGTTTGTGATTTTGATACTTCAGAGTTTGAGTGCCATATCCTTTTTTGTCTAAATAATGGTTTGTGTAATGTGTATCTATATAAGGTATGTGTATGAATGTACTGTATGTGTTAATGTGCATGCATGTATGGATATATGTATGTTAGCAATGTATATATTTGTTTATCATGTAGCAGGGCTAAATTAGTTTGCAATATAGCTGCACTACAAATGTGTGTGTGTGTATAGTGGTACCGTGTATGTGCATGCCATAGCAGTATGTATGTTACATTTTATGGGGGGGGACGACGACGACACATTTTGTTAACTTCTACAGGTGTGTTCATGAGAGTATCTGCGTATATAAATGGGGGGTTGCAAGTGTGAATCTTTTCCTCGGGGTGAAGAAATGCCTAGCTATAGCTCTGCATGCCTACTTGTCCTGGGTGATATAGGGAATAAATAGTAATTATGTGTTATTTAACTCATGCACCTTCTATTCTTTTTAATACTTTAGGAACTAAACCCGTGGTATTCCTACAGCATGGTCTGCTTGCGGATGCCAGCAACTGGGTCACAAACTTTGAATACAACAGTCTGGGCTTCATCCTGGCAGATGCAGGTTATGACGTGTGGATGGGAAACAGTCGGGGTAATACCTGGTCTCGGAGGCACAAGACTCTGTCCCCTGCAGACAGCGAATTCTGGGCTTTTAGGTACAGTATGCCTGTTCTGAAAGATTTAGTTTGATTAATGTCTGGTAAATCAGTCTGTACATTGTATCTAAAAAAACACATTTGTGGTATATTCTCAGGATAGGCAATCACTGTGTGATCAGTGAAGTCTGAACCCCAAGCCCCCCAGCAATGACCTGGATGCAGGGCTGTAGAAAGCGCTGTACCCCTTCAACCTTTAGCCATATCCAGCAGTGCGTCCATACTTGTGGCTGTGCCTGGTACTACATCATAGCCCCATTCAAAGACCCATTATTTCAGATCAGGATCTCAGATCTCCAGCAATCTTAAATTTATAGCTTCAAGGCCCTCTGTCAGCAGATTTGTACCTATGACACTGGTTGACCTGTGTTACATGTGCGCTTGGCAGCTGAAGACATCTGTGTTGGTCCCATTTTCATATGTGGCCGCATTGCTGGGAAAAATGATGTTTTAATACATACAAATGAGCCTTTAGGAGCAATGGGGCGTCCTACCTAGAGGCTCTGCTCTCTGCAACTGCTGCGCCCTTTGCACTTTGAAAGGGCCAGGCAGTGTAAATGTGATGGCCCTGTCAATCAAAGTGGAGAGGATGGAGAGAAGCTGACGTGAAGTGTGCGTTGAGGTGACCGGTGACACAGCTCTTGTATTAGACTGTGAGCTCTTTTATTCATGCACAGTCTTTCTATTGTATTTATGTATGTACATTTGAATTATCCATTTCAAGTGGCAGCATGCAGTTTATTGGTATTTAGCACATATCGGTATGGCAGCATTTACAGTTCAGACCAGTATAGTGTATGGGCTTGCATTATTATAGTCACTTGCTAGTACAATAAATATGTCCAGCACCTTTATTATAGGAATATTTTTTTAGACGCCGGTCTTAATAAAGCCCCATAGGCTTAACTTTGGTGCATCCAGCGCCAGTTCTAAATGTAAGACAGATTCCTACTGCAGAGCCAGGAGTCAGGGTCTGCAGTAAACCAGCGTGCATCTTTACTGGAGGAATTCAGGTGCAAAGCAATACAGGTGAGGCATAGGACTGGCTTCTCCAGTCTCCTCCCTTGCAGAAGAAGGGTTTGATGCTAAGGAAAGGCCTGATCTAGCTGTCTCTTTTTTTAGAAGGCTGGTACCCTGGCCAAAGGCTAGAGGCCCAGGGTTGTGGCAGAGTATCCCTGTTTCAGCATCGTTTTCTGGACACTCAGGTAGTTTTGGCAGAGTATCCCCTCCAAGCACTGTTCCCTAACTGCAGAAAACTAGGGGCTCTGACTGCTCTTCGTTAAGTCAAGGAATAGCATATCAGGGTGCTGTAATGCAGGAACTCTTCGCTGGGTTTTTACAGGATCTAGTCTGGCACCCTCTACAAACTGGTCAGAGTGTGGTCTGGGTCTAGTAACTCATGTGGACCCATGTGCTGGGTGGCATGCAGAGCTTCCTGGAGACTTAGAGCAAAATTTTGTAGGTTTTCACCCATCTTTTGTTTACGGCTAATGAAATGTACTTCTGACAAAGTGCGCTTGCCAAACATGATGGCAAGTCTGTCTAAAATGTGGTCAACAGTACGGTTCTCAGAACTAGGTCATGACTTAACCTCCCTGAGGGCAGCAACGTATAGTTGCACAATGAGGCATTAACCCAGTCCCCAACTAGTAATGCAGGATGCAGTCTCACTAGCACAGTCACTTGCTTGCAACAGATCCCACAAAGGGAACAATTACAGTTGCAGATGCTTTCCTGGGGCTGGTACACCTCAGATGAAGACTGGGTGGTCGCCACTGGCTGTGTTGATCCACTGGGGCTGGATCCATGATGACTTGCTCTGCTGGTGCTGCATCGGATCCTGTTTGTGACGCCAAATTGCAATGTCCAGGTAGTAGATAGTAGATAGTAGAGCAGGATTAAATACATAAAGCTGTAGAAAAATACAGGGCCATTATACAAAGGCCATAAAGACATCAGGTTCAATCAAACCTTGTAATAGGTGGATGGGAGTGGCCATACAAAGGGTTTCTGAGTGGTATTTTACAGAAGGGCTCTAGTTAAGACATTGAGCCCCTCTGGAGGAGGAACTTACATTTGTACAATAAGTAAAGCTTGAGTGAGGGAAAATTGCGCCACTTCCTCTTCTATGACTACATAAAGTTTGGTGTGGGGGCGTTTATGCCAATCAAGGACACAGGACATCTGAACAGCCTCATACAAAGACATTAAGTCTGGAAAACCAATCGCCTCATCCCATTTGTGCCTGATCAAGGTAGAATAAGAGATTCTGTGATGGGAGAATCTCCAAACATATGTAAGGAATTGCTTATGGAGCCTAAGGAAAAAAACGGCAAAAGGGGCTTCAGGATGTCGAATGTGACTTCCATAATAGAGGATAGGGGGACTGATTCCAGAACCTGTTTCAGTCTCAGATTATTGCCCTTGCCCCTATAGTCTTGGTCTTCGATATAAGATGCAAGACTACTGAAGTGAGACTGACAATAGTGCAGGGCAGAGGCAGTAGATTCTCCAAAAGAAACAAGAGAAGCTTGAGTCGCCTCAAGTTGCTCCACCCGGCCTCCAATCCCACGGATGTCCGCCTTTATGTCAGTTAGTTCCCGCAGAAGGGAAGTTGAGATGTTAGAGTCCTCTTCCCGCACATCCTCTTTACTTGAACTGTTATGTTCTCTGCAAGTCCAGAAACAGAATGTTGAGGAGGAGCTTTAGGGCTGGGGAGTTTTTTAATGGAGGAATTTCCCCATTTCTGACTGCATCAATGCAGCTTTCTGTATATTGATGTGCAGTAAGGAAAAACAGATCAGAGTCCACTCTGTTGATAAGTGGGTGAATGCCTTAGACTGCCAAGTGAGGTACTCCAGAGAAAAATCACAGCAGGGCTCTTGCCAAGTGCATATGTCTCAATCGGAATAATATGGCACCAACGTGGGGTAACTGCAATAACCAGCCTAGCTATCGTCTCCAGTTGAAAAATGGCGACCACCACAAAGTCCTGTGCAGTATAGCCTGTATGGAGTAGGTTCACCCTCGGTGCTCAGCACAGCAGTCACAGGGGCACTTCCGGTGGACCAAATTAATTAGGAAAGGCTAAGGATGTCGGCAGTGCACCGAGCAGCGGAGACCCCCCAGTCCGGTAAAGACATCAGCGCTTAAACCCAGTAAGTTGGGTGCCCTGTGGATCCCTTTGTAGGGGAGGAGGAGATGGAGGCCAGGGACTGCATTAAGACACCGCTCCAGTCTGATTAATCGGTAGGCAGAAGCGGAGCTCGTGCCACCAGGGCCGGGCCGACACAGAGGCTGGGGAGGCTCCAGCCTCAGGGCGCTCCAGCCTCAGGGCGCAGGCAGGGGCCGGCGAGAGGGAGAGGGACTGACAGGGGGGAACCGCTCAGCGCTCCCTCCTGTCATTCCCTGAGCCGGGCCCCGTCAGAGCGCTCTTCTCACCTCCATTATGCTGCTTCAGGCCCCGCTGCCTCAGGCTCTAACTAGAAACAGAGTAAGCAGGTGGGCGGAGCCTAACGGACCTCCGTTAGGCTCCGCCCACCTGCTTAATGTGAGGCAGTGCTGGGGCCTGATCCTGGAAGCCTGGAGAAGTGACCATAATGGAGGTGAGAGGAGCGCTCTGACGGGGCCCGGCATTTAGTACAGTGAAATGCCGGGCCCCCTTTCATTAAGTCTGTGACAACATGGGGGGCAGAAAGAGCATGACAACATGGGGGGGTATAAAGAGCATGAAAAGATGGGGGAGAATGACAGGGGGCAGAAAAAGCATGACAAGAAGAGGGGATTATGACAAGAAGGGGGAGAATGACAAGAGGGAGGGCTGACAAATTACTATGTGGGGGCACTGCTGTGTGGTTGAGGGGGTGTGGGGACATTACTGTGCGGGGGCAGTGTGGCGGACATTACTGTGCAGGGGGCAGTGTGGCGGACATTACTGTGCGGGGGGCAGTGTGGCGGACATTACTGTGCGGGGGCAGTGTGGCGGACATTACTGTGCGGGGGCAGTGTGGCGGACATTACTGTGCGGGGGCAGTGTGGCGGACATTACTGTGCGGGGGGCAGTGTGGCGGACATTACTGTGCGGGGGCAGTGTGGCGGACATTACTGTGTGGGGGCAGTGTGGCGGACATTACTGTGTGGGGGCAGTGTGGCGGACATTACTGTGCGGGGGCAGTGTGGCGGACATTACAGTGTGGGGGACAGTGTGGGGACACTACAGTGTGGGGGACATTACTGTGTGGGGGACACTACAGTGTGGGGACATTACTGTGTGGGGGCAGTGTGGCGGACATTACTGTGTGGGGGCAGTGTGGCGGACATTACTGTGTGGGGGCAGTGTGGCGGACATTACTGTGTGGGGACACTACAGTGTGGGGTGGCATTATACAAAAGCTCTGCAGATGCAACTCCCATGTATTGGGTCACCACAATTTGGGTGGTCATTCACTAAATGAACCCTGTTATGGGGAGAATCTGTGGATGACACATATTTGTCCCACAGACACCCCCTCCCCCAAAACAGGGTTAATTTACTGAATGACCACCAATAAAAGAGGTGGGGGTCACATATGCTATTTCATAATGACAGCAGGGCCCGTGCAGTGACTGTATTCTACTACACCCCCATCCCCGCTCACTGGATATAATCTTATTAACTATATAACTGTAGTAAATCACTACAGTTATATAGTTAAGATTATATACAGTGTGTGTGTGTGCAGGGGGTGTAGTAGAATACAGTCACTGCACGGGCCGCTGCATGTCATCAAAAAGCAGATACAACCCCACAGCCTCACCCCTTATATTGGGGGTCATTCCTACATGGACCCTGTTATGGGGAGGGGGGATCTGTGGATGACACAAATATGTCATCCACAGATTCCCCAATAACAGTATCATCCATCACAGATCCCCCATAGCAGTGTCATCCACAAGTTGGAGGGGGGGGGGGGGGCGCACTTGGGCAGCTCAGCCTCTGTTGGTGGTGGACCTTGTCCCAGCCCTGCGTGCCACACACGTCTTGCTCCTTCCAGAGCTAAGCCATGCCCCCATGGCTACAAATTTATGTTTGTATATTGTAGTCTTAAAGTAGCTGATTCTCAGTTCCAAATTGAAATATGATTTATCTAAGGAATAGTTTGAAGTACCAAAGTGCAGATGACGCAGCAATTGCAGAGGAGCTGAGCCTTTAGATCTAATGGCAACACCCCGTTGCTTCTAGGAGGCTCATTTGCATGTATTGAAACTTAATTTTTCTAAAAAATGCGGGCACATATGAACATGAGACCAAGCGCACGTGTAATAAGTTAACCAGTGTTATAAGTACAAATCTGCTGATAGATGCCCTTTAAGAAGAAAGCTTCAATGTATTTTCCTGGAAAACTATTTTAATAAAAATATCCCAATCCATGAAATAATACCCTAGTTTATTTTTCTTGTCCTGTGTGTTTTATTATATTTTATTCAATTAATAATTAACATGCACATTTAACCCCATCATTTTTCTGCTTTCCAGTTATGATGAGATGGCAAAGAAAGATCTTCCTGCAGTGATAGATTTTATTTTGCAAAAAACGGGCCTGAAGCAATTATATTACGTTGGTCATTCACAGGGCACTACTATAGGTAAGAATATTTGATACTTATTTAGAAAGACTGTTTGAAGACAGATTATCCTGTAAAATAACAATTACAATAATCTTACTTTCATATAAGAGCCCCAGAACTGCCACACTTTGTAACAGAAATAGTGAGCAAAATCAGAGGCAGATTATAGTGTGGGCAAATACTTAGGGCCTCCGCTACTATAAAGGGGTTATCCCTAGTGTTGGTCGAGCACCAAAGTGCTTGGGTGCTCTGGTGCTCGAGTAGAACACCTCGGGATGCGTCCAATGGGAGAACCGAGGCATTAAACCAGGCACCCCTGCTCTGAAGAGGGGAGGTGTCTGGTTCACATGAAAAAGTCCGAAATTGATGGAAACACCACTGAAATAGTTCGGGAACAGCATGGGGAGGATGTGTGATGCATCTTGGACTCCCATGTTGCTGCTGGGAATGATGTTGTCCGAGAAGTACGCCACTTTTACAGACTGACAACATACGCACAAAACCGAAGATAAATTCGACTTTTAAAGGAAAAATTGTTAGGAGACATTCTTTCCTGTATATTTACTTGTATATAAAGTGCAAGTGCTGCCTAAAATTACAAGGAAGAGGCACTCCGATACAACCTGTATATCACATAAAGGAGGGCCTTATTCACATTGTGGTACAATTGTTCGGGTAGTGGGACTCCTACACTCATAAAGCCTATGCAGTAAGTGAAAGGGCTGCCAAAAATTACAAGGAACCGGCATTATAATACACCCTTTATTACACATTAGGGGCGAGTGCCTGCTGCTCATCTGACCATCTAAAACATTAGGGGCGAGGTCCTGCTGCTGATCTGACCATCTAAAACATTATGAGCGAGGGCCTGCTGCTGAGCTGACCATCTAAAACATTAGGGGCGAGGGCCTGCTGGTGACCCTCTAAACATTATGAACAAGGGCCTGCTGGTGACCCTCAAATACGTTATGGGGGAGGGCCTGCTGGTGACCCTCAAATACATTGTGATCGAGGGCCTGCTGGGGAACCTCAAAAAATTATGGTTGAGGGCCTGCTGGTGACCCTCTAAAAACATTATGGGTGCCTGCTGGTGACCCTCAAAAACATTATGGGTGAGGGCCCGCTGCTGAGCTGACCCTCTAAAACATTAGGAGCGAAGGCAGCATAATAAGCATGTTGATATGATGGAGGAGGAGGAGGACAAGAAAAGGGAGATTGAACCATATATCCTTCTTAGTGGTGGAAGGTGTGCATGGGAATACAGTGAATATAATACACCATAAAAGCCACATTTAGAGTGCCTTTATGTTCAGCCGCTTTCCTCTGGGGGAGTAGGGAAGTCAGGGGCAATCCAGGCCTTGATCATTTTTATAACAGTCAACTGGTCAGCATTTTCAGTTGACAGGCGGATACGCTTATCAGTTATTATGCCCCCAGCAGCACTAAATACACGCTCTGACAAAACGCTGGCAGCGGGGCAGGCCAGCACCTCCAAGGTGTAGAGTGCCAGTTCGTGCCACGTGTCCAGCTTGAACACCTAATAGTTGTAGGGCACGGAGGGATCACTGAGGACTCTGACACGGTCTGCTATGTACTCCTTCACCATCTTCCAAAAATTTTCCCTCCTTGTGACACTAGGCTGCGCATCAGGTTGAGGGTGCTGACGGGGTGTCATAAAACTGTCCCAGGCCTTGGAGAGTGTTGCCCTGCCTCTGTTGGAACTGCTGTGTGTTTCCCTCCTCTCCCCTCCTCGGTTGGCCAAGGAACTACGTACTCTGCAGCCAGCCTTGTCAGCTGGAAACTTTTGGAACAATTTTTCCACAAGGACCTTCTAGCATTGCACCATTTTGCTAGTGCTCTCCACCACAGGAATGAGAGATAAGAAGTTCTCTTTGTAGCGGGGGTCAAGATGGGTGAACAGCCAGTAATCGGTGTTGGCCAAAATGCGTACAACGCGAGGGTCACGGGAAAGGCTGACTAACATAAAGTCAGCCATGTGTGTCAGAGTCCCAACAGACAAGACTTCACTGTCCTCATCAGGAGGATGACTCTCAATCTCCTCATTCTCTTCCTCCTCTTCGACCCATCCACACTTAACAGATGGAATAAAACTTCCATGAGTACTACCCTCTGTAGCGGAGGCAACCATCTCCTGCTCCTCCTCCTCATCATCATCCAATTCGCACTGAGAAGACGAAATGAGGGAGATCTGGCTATCACCCTCTGTACTGTCTTCCCCCATTTCCACCTCTTCCCCATGCAAAGCGTCCACCTTCATTGTGAGCAGCGAGCGTTTAAGTAGACACAGAAGTGGGATGGTTACGCTGATAATGGCGTTATCGCCGCTCACCATCAGTGTTGATTCCTCAAAGTTGCGTAAAACCTCACAGAGGTCAGACATCAATGCCCACTCGTTGCTTGTGAAGAACGGAAGCTGACTGGAAAGGCGATGACCATGTTGCAGCTGGTATTCCACTACTGCCCTCTGCTGCTCACAAAGCCTAGCCAACATGTGGAACGTCGAGTTCCAGCACGTGCTCACATCTTACAACATTGGGTGAGCTGGCAATTGCAAGCCCTGCTGCAGCGTTGACAGACCGGCGGAAGCTGTCGATGACTTGCGGAAATGGGCAGACATGCGGCGCACCTTCACGAGTAGCTCAGGCAAATTGTGGTAGTTTTTGAGAAACCGCTGAACCACTAGGTTGAACCCTTGGGCAAGGCATGGTATGTGTGTGAGCTTGCCGAGCTCCAAAGCTGCCACCTAGTTACAGCCATTATCAGACAAATATTGGCGGCTGGGGACAGAGTAACGCGGGACCGCCGCCACCATCAGGCTGCAGAAAGCCTCAGTGCCCACAAGCCTAAATGGCAACATCTCCAGGGCCAGAAATTTTGAAAGGTGCGCATCTAGTGCTATGGCCCGTGGGTGGGTGGCTGGGTGTTTGCGCTTTCGTTCAAAGGCCTGGGGTACAGACATCTGTATTCTGCGCTGGGACACAGAAGTGAATCTGCTAGCTGATGGTGTTTGCGAAGGTCCAGGTGCATGGCGGGAGGTATCCAGGCCTGCGTCTTGGACAGGGGATTGGGCAGCACGTAACACAGGGGAAGAGGAGGCAGTGGTGTGACCCGCAGACACTGATTGTAGACCCAGGCATTCGGCCCACCTATTAGGGTGCTTTGATGCCATGCGGTGGATCATGCTGGTGGTGGTGAGGTTTCTAGTGTTCACGCCCCTGCTCATTTTGGTATGGCACAGGTTGAAAATGACAATTCTTTTATCATCCGCACTTTCCTTACAAAACACCTATCCCTTGGCAAGGGAGATTGCTGCAAGGGGGTGCTCCGGGGAACAGTTGCGGGTCTGTTTGGTGTGGCCCGCCTTCTGTCTTTTGCCATCCCACTGCTTCTTCCAGCCTGTTGCGGTGCTGCGGATCCCTCTCCCTCTGTACTGCTGTCCTCGCTCGGCTTGCCATCTTCCCAGGTTGAGTCAGTGACTTCATCGTCCACCACCTCCTCTTCCACTTCCTCACTCTCACCATCCTCCTGACTTGTTGACATATAAACAACCTCAGTTATTGACAACTGTGTCTCTTCCTCATCATGAACCTCTTGGGACACTAATTGTGGTTGACGGAACGGACATACTGATGCGGACAGCACACAGCATTTTTTGCGGACCCATTGAAATGAATGGGTCCGCATCCTATCCGCAAAAATAAAACGGAACGGACACGGAAACAAACAACGTTCGTGTGCATGTAGCCTAACTGAGTATAATACAATTATTTTCATTTTAGCATTCTTTTCAGGCAGTAAAAAAGTCACTAAAACAGACATATCAGGAGAGGTGACAGGTATGCTAGGCTTTCCTAAAGGGGCTGTTTGAGATTAGGAAAATACGGATGTTTTGCTCCAGAAGTGGCTTCACTATGTGTGACTGCTTAAGGGCTCATGCACACGGCCGTTTCCTGGCTGTGGCCGTATTGCGGCCCGCAAATAGCGGGTCCGCAATACATGGGCACCGGCCGTGTGAACCCTACATCACGGATGCGGACCTATTCACTTGAATGGGTCCGCAATCTGGGAGATGCGGTGCGGAACGGAGGCATGGATCGGAAGCCAACAGAAGCACTATGGAGTGCTTCTGTGGGTTTTCTGTCCGTGCCTCTGCACCACAAAAGAGTAGTGCATGCACTACTTTTTTGCGGTGCGGACAGTCGGATGCGGATCGTGGACCCCACTCAAGTGAATGGGTCCGTGATCCACATGCAGCGGCCCCATGGTCGGTGCCTGTGGCCGGCACACAGTCTGGTGCATGAGACCTAAGACCTCTTTCCCACGAACGTATGCCTTCCTTGGCCATATTGCGGGCTGCATACGGCTGTTTCGCAATATACGGGGCACCAGCCGTGTGCATTACCCATCACAGATGCGGACCCATTCACTTGAATGGGTCCGCAAAACCAGAGATGCAGTGCGGAACGGAAGCACAAAACGGAATCCCACGGAAGCTCTACGGAGTGCTTCCGTGTGGTTCCATTCCGTGCTTCCGTTCCGCAAAAAAATAGAACTTGTTTTATCTTTCTGCGCAACGGACGGATCGTGGACCCATTCAAGTTGAATGGGTCTGGATACGTCCCGGCCGCCGCAAGGACGTTGCTCGTGCATTGGGGACCGCAAATTGTGATCCCCATTGCTCGGAACAGAACGAATACGTCTGAGTTCACACCTCAGTTATGTGATTAGTTATTGTGAGCCAAAACCAGTAGTGAAGCCAACTCAGAGTTCAGGTGTAATGGAAATATCTCCACCTGTTCTGTTTTTTTATCTGGACCTAGCCTTCGGGCTGATGCACACGACCGTATGCCCTCCGAGACATACGTTCCCTGAGTGGGCCATATGTCCTGGAGCGGCATCAATCATGCGCACGGGAGTACACAGCATCATAGATTACAATGATGCTGTGCGCGTCGGGCCGCCTGCGGGGCTATTGTCCCGCACCCATAAGATCATATAAGTGCGGGACATTAGTCCCACTGACGGCCCGACGTGCATTGCATCATTGTGATCTTGTAATCTATGATGCTGTGTACTCCCGTGCGCACGATCGATGCCGCTCCGGGACATATTGGCCGCTCACAGACCGTCGTATGTCTCGGAGGGCATACGGTCGTGTGCATGATCCCTTACATCAGTGCTTCTCAATTATTTTCTGTCATGCCCCCCCTAGGAAGAAGAAAACATTTCGCGCCCCCCCGCACGACTGTAAATAGTTATAAGTACACCAATCTCCCCACAGGCGAGGGCCATTAACACCCCCCCCCCCCCAAATCATGTGCAGGCTCCATTAACCCCCCTCCCCAATCATGTGCAGGGTCCAGGCTTCCCCCCTCCCCCCAAATCATGTGCAGGCTCCATTAACCCCCCTCCACCCAATCATGTGCAGGCTCCATTAACCCCCCTCCACCCAATCATGTGCAGGCTCCATTAACCCCCCTCCCCCCAATCATGTGCAGGCTCCATTAACCCCCTCCCCCAATCATGTGCAGGCTCCATTAACCCCCTCCCCCAATCATGTGCAGGCTCCATTAACCCCCTCCCCAATCATGTGCAGGCTCCATTAACCCCCTCCCCAATCATGTGCAGGGTCCAGGCTTCCCCTCCCCCAAATCATGTGCAGGCTTCCCCTCCCCCAAATCATGTGCAGGCTCCATTAACCCCCTCCCCAAAATCATGTGCAGGCTCCATTAACCCCCTCCCCAAATCATGTGCAGGCTCCATTAACCCCTCCACCCAATCATGTGCAGGCTCCATTAACCCCCCTCCCCCAATCATGTGCAGGCTCCATTAACCCCCTCCCCCAATCATGTGCAGGCTCCATTAACCCCCTCCCCCAATCATGTGCAGGCTCCATTAACCCCCTCCCCCAATCATGTGCAGGCTCCATTAACCCCCTCCCCCAATCATGTGCAGGCTCCATTAACCCCCCTCCCCCAATCATGTGCAGGCTTCATTAACCCCCCTCCCTCAATCATGTGCAGGCTTCATTAACCCCCTCCCCCAATCATGTGCAGGCTCCATTAACCCCCTCCCCCAATCATGTGCAGGCTCCATTAACCCCCTCCCCCCAATCATGTGCAGGCTCCATTAACCCCCTCCCCCAATCATGTGCAGGCTCCATTAACCCCCTCCCCCATCATGTGCAGGCTCCATTAACCCTCGCTCCCCCATCATGTGCAGGCTCCATTAACACCCCCCCACCACATATACTTACCTTCCTGGAAGCGCTGGATGCAGGCCTCTTCCGGCCTGTGTCCCGCTCTGCACTCTAGCTCAGGCGGCGCGATGACGTCATCGCGCCGCCTGAACTCGCTCTGATAGGCTGCCGGCACAAGGCCCGCAGCCTATCAGAGGAGCAGGGGAGGGAGACGCCTCTCCCTCCACTGCCGCACAGCACAGCGATCTGTATCGCTGTCCAGAGGACGGCGATACAGATCACTATGGAGATGAACGCTTCCACAGTGGAAGCGTTCATCTCCTGTGAACTGGAGCCCCCCTTTACAGAGCCTCGCGCCCCCCCGGGGGGGCGCGCCCCACTATTTGAGAAACACTGCCTTACATGAATAGGGCTAAGCTTCAATGCAAGACATGACACATAGGTAACAGAGGGGCTGGTACTGGAAGAAGGCATCCATGTTTTTATAATGTTATACTCTTTTAGGGAACTTATGTTTTCGTCATCATGACAGAATAGTCTTTCAGTGCAGATCCTTTTATTCTGTCATTACAGGATTCATTGCATTTTCTACCATTCCAGAACTGGCAAATAAAATTACATTATTTTTGGCTCTTGCTCCCGTGGCTACTGTTAAATATCCTATTGGTCCAGCGGCAGCTTCCAGATACTTACCAACTTATTTAGTTAAGGTACAGTATGGTGGTTGTGTTTTTTTTTTGTTTGTTTTTATTACTGGATTAACATATGAGACCAACATTTGCTGTCATCCTAGTGCAAAAATGATATATAGGTAGCTGAACAGAACATCATTCAAACTATAAGACATTTCACCTCTCCTGACTTATCTGTTTCAGTAACTATGTACTTGCATTCCCCAGGCAATAACAATTCTGGCTCATCCATTCTGATGACTCCATGTCGTGCTGTACTTCGGTGACTCCTAGGGATGAGTGAACCCGACGTCTTCAGGTTCGGCGTTCAGGTTCAGGCGGTAGGGAAGTTCCATTGGCATGGAATATAACGGAATTCTATGACGGAAGGCAAAACGGAAAGCCTTTAGGCATCTTTCACACGGACGTCATTTTGACGCCCGGATAAGAGGCGGGTGCGTTGCGGGAAAATGTAATGCGTTTTGCACACGCGTGTGAAAAATTGGCATGTTTGGTACCCAGACCCAAACCCTGACTTCATCACTGAAGTCCGGTTTCGGGTAGAGTATTCTGTAGATTTTATTATTTTCCCTTATAACATGGATATAAGGGAAAATAATAGCATTCTCAATAAAGAATGCTTTGTAAAATGTGGATTAAGGGGTTAAAAATAAACTTAACTCACCTTAGCCACTTGATTGCGTAGTTGCGATCTCTTCTTCATTCATTAGCTGCCGCCTAAAGGACCTGTGATGAGATCACTGAGCTCATCACATGGTCCAATCACATAGTCCATCACTATGGTGATGGACCATGTGATTGGACCATGTGATGTGACGTCACCACAGGTCCTTTAGATGGCTGCGAATGCTTGAAGAAGACAGAAGAGATCGGCAACTACGCGATCAAGTGGCTAAGGTGAGTTAAGTTTTTTATTTTTAACCCCTTAATCCACATTTTACAAAGCATTCTGTAGTGAGAATGCTATTATTTTTCCTTATAACCATGTTATAAGGGAAAATAATAAAGATCGGGTCCCGTCTCTTAGCAACCATTCGGGAAAATCGCACTGCATTCGCACTTGCTTGCGGATGCTTGCGATTTTCCCACAGCCCCATTCACTTCTATGAAATGTGAAAAATGCACAATATACAGTAGAGAATGCTGCGATTTTCACGCAACGCAGAAGTGATGCATGAAAATCAACGCTCATGTGCATAGCCCCATAGAAATGAATGGGTCCGGATTCAGTGCGGGTGCAATGCGTCCACCTCATGCATTGCACCCACACTGAAAAATCGCCCGTGTGAAAGGGGCCTTAAGAGGCATTCCATTTTGCATTCTGTTTTGCATTCTGTCATACTAGAAGTCTATGATCAGCATAACGGATCCGTCTGGTTTCCGTTATGCAGGACGGGACTTTGTTTTCAGTCCATTTTGCATTCCGTTATATCCTGTGCTAACTGAATGGGAGTTTATTGCAGACTGCTGGCAATTCATTCATAATGTCTAGACTCTAGAGGCAATAATAAAGGAACGGCACAACATAGAGTCATAAGAATATGCTTCAGAATTGATATTAAATGGGTAATACAAGTAATCACTAAACAGATGTGGTAGGAGAGGGGACAGGTCCTCTTTAAGTGGCCACATAATTATACCAGGAAACCGCTGTTTGTAAAGGTCATGCGGTTTTGTGGGTCAAACAGATGTGTGTTGACAAAATCATGTGTTTACTTAATCAAGTTAATAACTTCATTTGCTGTCCCGGTTATAAGCTACATTATTTCCTCAGTGCTACCCCATATGACTATATATTTAGGATGCTTTTACGCTCAACTTAAAAAAAAATAATAAATTTAATACAATTGCGGTTTTTGATACGTTTTTTTTAGTTTTTTTTTTTAGTCAAAGCCAAATGTTTTCATGTATATTACTTATTACTCTTTAAGGCTAGTTTCACACTAGCGACATGGAACTCCGGCAGGCTGTACCGGCGGGTGAACAGCCGTACTTTGTCGTACTTTAATTCTGGCCACCTCTCGGCATGTTTGGCGTGCTGGCGCGAGAACTCCGGTCTGCCCCCATTATACTCAATGGGGCCGGAGCCGTAGTCCGGGGGCACGCGTGCACTAGTGGCAGCACGGATCCGACAGGCTGTTCACCCGCTGGAACAGCCTGCCGGAGTTCCTTACCGCTAGTGTGAAACTACCCTAATCCACTTCTAGCTTTGGCTCAAAAACTTCATCAAAATCTGTTATTTTTTTTCCTGAAAAAAAAAAATTAAATTGGCCAATACAGTGTCGGCGTATACACCAAGGGAGGCAGGTTGTTGATCTGAAATCATGAGATAATCTACACTTAATGGACAGTTATCTAATTTCTTTGACTATACACCTGTATACAATGGATGCAACTAAAACGTCCAAATTCAGTAATTAAGGATACCTTGCACAAGATGCGGATTATGCATGTTTTTTTTCCTTACATGCAAAAATGTACCTGCGAATTTAGAAATCTGCAGCATGTCATTTGTTGTGTGAGATCTTTGGTGCGATTTCACCCTTTTCAATTAACGGTGAGATCTGCGGTAAAACTCCATCAAATTCGCACCTAAAATTGCAAGTAACTCATGGTTTTTGGTGCAGATCTGGTGTAGAAACACACAGAAATTCGTACGAAAAACCACTCAGATTTTCTGTTTTGAAATCTGCACTCTTGTGCAGGTACCCTAGAAGGGGGTCACATACTTTTTGCTATGTATAATGTGAGAAAATATTTTGAGAACTGAGTTACTGTACATGTAAAAAGCATTCTTGAAAATACATCAACGGATCATTTTTGTAAAATTTTTCTTTTTTTGTTAATTAAAAACTTTTTTTTTTTTTTTAAAGAGTATTGTGCCTTGTTATTTGGAGCCTAATGTTTCATTCACACATCAGTGTTTCCCGGACGTGTGCTGTACTAGTTCTCCGCGGACAACACACGTCCTCATTCATTTGAATGTGTGTGTTAAGACAGGAGCAATCCCGCGGTGGTTCTAGAAGCAGCACTGGTGGGCTCATATGAGGCGTTGACCAACCTAGCTTATAGGAAGGGGAACGGCTGTGCATTGTTTTACACCCAATCTATGCATGCGGTGAGGCAGATTTGGATCAAATGGAGCAAGCTGAGAGGTGTGAATGAGAGTGGAGCAGACTGGTCCCCCTATTTGCCCTTGTGGGGTAACGGGAATCTTCCCGAATTGCTTTCCCTAGTAGAGTTCGACTTCTGGCCCAAACATGGGCTTCGGTACCTAGATCAGTTGTATGCTGATGGCCTGTTCAAATCATTCTCCAGTTTAAAGCAGGAATTTCACCTTCCGCAACATAGTCTGTATAGATATCTTCAGCTCCGACACGCATGCAGCGCACAACTGGTAGGGAACCCCTTAAATTGGGATGTGGGCCAATAGAGACTGTCATTAGGCGGCAAACACTGGTTAAACCAGTCTCTACCCTATACATAACGCTACTTCTCCTGCAGGATTCCCCAATAGATAGTTCTCTTGCTAAGTGGAGGGGAGATGTAGAACACTTTGAAGACGGGCATGTCAAAGAGATATGTTATAATTGGAGATCCACGGTTGTTAGCTCTAGAGACCAGGTGATACAAGCCAAATGGCTACATAGAGTTTATTACACCCCAGAGAGATTGTTTAAGATGGGTAAATTGCCAGTTCCGGACTGTACAAGGTGTGGTGCTTCTCCAGGGGATTTTATGCATATGATCTGGAAATGTCCTGTTATATATGATTACTGGAAGGTAGTACATGCTTTTATCAATGAGAGAGTGGGGTTTCCTGACGTATGTTCCCCATTAACGAGTCTATTGGGTATAGCAAATGAAATAGTTCCTACTAAATATGCCAGGAAGTTATATAGACTATTATTATTCTATGCGAGAAAGGTTATCCTTTTAAACTGGAAGCCTCCTAAGGCCCCTTCACTTCAACAGTGGATACAAATAGTTAATTCCGACCTCGATATGTATAAATGCACCTATGAGAGGAGGGGGAAGCCGGACCGCTTTCTGAAGATATGGAGCCCGTGGATTGAGGCGCAGACATTGTTGCCTTAAGGTACAAGAGTGTTGTGATTTCAGCTGATGGGGATGTGTGAATGATGTGTGTGTGAAGGTGTGAGTGGGTGACTTTACAGGATTTGCCCATTGTGAGCTTTCATGTGTGGGGTTTTGTGTCACTATTTGATGTTTCTTGACTGCTCTATGCTGACTTACCCCTTGCTGTTCATTGCTATTTTGAGTTTTATCTATAGCTCTGGACTATGTTACTGCTATTGACGAGGCTGTAATGTTATGTTTTATTGTTTCAATTTGAAAAGCCAATAAAAAAATGCTATAAAAAAAAAGAATGTGTGTGTTAAGGGGGAATATTAATTATCAATATTTATGCAAATACCAATAATTAATATTCAGAAATGGGCGTGAATTGTCTATTGATAACTCCGCCTGTTTATACCTTAAATAATAAGTAAAACCTCCTTTTGCCATACACTATCCACTGAACAAAACTACAACTTACACTGCTACTATTGCTATGGCGGCGATTGTAATAATAATAGACTAGACACTGTATGTGTAATAATAAAGTATATTTATTACAAACTACACATCTAACAGTCTATACTACTACTATATCTATATATGCCTATATAAAGGGATATATAAGCATATATATACACAGATACACCCTACAATACTACAATACAGTAATAAACTAAATGCCTAATCTACACTACACACAATCCCAATTCCTCCCCAAAACCTAACTATACATACACCCATTACTTAGCAGCTCACCCACCTGACTACTCACTGTCCCTACAGGGTAGAAAGGGTTAATACAAATCACAATTCAGTCCAGGAGTAATGGCACTGCAAGGGTTAACACAACATGGGCTGCAGGGGTCAATCTGCATACAGCAGCCTTGAAGGGGTTCAGGGTTATAGGGCTGCTGGGCACTGCAAAGGTTCCGGGCTGGGGTACTGCTGGGCTGGATGAGGGCTGCAGCAGTTAAGGTGTTGATAAGGGGTACACAGCAGCAGGAGTTGATGCTGCTGGGCAGGGAAGGGGTACATGGGAATGCAGGGATATGGGAAATCAGGGCAGGGGTATTAGGGGTACTCAGCCATCTCCAGGTCCAATCTGTGTGTCCTTCCTCTCTGTGTGGCCCTGGGCTCAGAAGAGACCTCCTTTGTCCTGGCTTGGACTAATGTAAGTCCCTTGCCGGCCCCCTTCTTCTTCACCCAAGGTGCAGGGATGTGACATCATCTTGTGCTTGTGACGAAATGCATGCATCCTGAATGAGAGCATCCCCCCCCCCCCCCCCAGATACACCATGGCATCACACACACGCCCATGTAAGGTGGGAGTACTTTTGATCCTTCCGCCTGTGAATCGTCCGCATACCTCAAATGTTGTTAATCATCACACCTAAAGTATGTGACAAACAGAGGTGGGGAGCTCATTGTTTCCCATACCTTTGTTATGTCCCTGTCGGAGATGGTATCAAAATACAGAGGATCCTAATTGTTTCTCTGTCCTTTGAAATGTTCTGATCCGTGTCTGATCTGTGTTGCATCCGTGTTTCACAGATCATTAAAAAGAGATTGTTTGAAAATTATTTTCTAGCTGCTCAGTGTCAGTGAAAAACGGATGGCACACGGTTAGCAAAAAACTGACCCACGGACCCAACACGGATCTGTCACGGGACAAAACACGGATTGAACACTGTCTGTGTTACCACTGATCCAAAACTGACACTGACGTGTGAATGAGGCATAATGTATCAGAATGCTGTAAAGACAATCCTGAGATCAATTGTCTTATTTATGTTCTATTTACATGTAAAGTATTACCACTTAGAATTCATCTATTAATTCGAGGTTTGACAACATTTCTGCCTAAATAAACCAATTCAGAATTTTTGCTTTTAGGTAAAAGAGACAACTGAAAGGTGGTATGAAGCAGGATGTGCTCAAGCCAAAAATTTAAATGTAGCTCAACTCTTATGTAAATGTAGCCTGTTTTCCATCCACAGGCTACATTTAGGTGCACCTGTGAGGCCTGGGCCATATCAGCCAGTCTTGGGTGGGGCTTACAGCCTTCTCCTTCCTCCCATTGCATGCATGGTTACATGGTGGAGGTAACAGGAGTTTGCTGCGAGTCGGCCTATACATTCCTGTATATTTTGCCCACTGGCCCCTGGTATTGCCCATACAGCACAGGTAGGTGAGTGTTAGGTCCCGAGCTACTTGAGAAACCTTGGCATGGTGCTCGGGCTTAGACATGTCCTCCCCAGCAGGACATGTTGACTAATCTCTCAATATTAACATCAGTTTGAGGGCTTAGTAAGACCGCAGAGTGCACTTGTCTTGTCATTTGTTATTGCTATATTTTTAAGAAATTAGGTTTAAGAGAAATAATAATTTTTTTGTTTTTCTTTTCCTTTTAGCCATTGTTTGGAGATAAGATCTTCATGCCACAATCAAAGCTTACTAGGTTTCTTTCCAGAAAATTTTGCAACCATTTTCTATTGGATGTACTATGTGGCAACTTCTTCTTCCTCTTGTGCGGGTTTAATGAACAGAACTTAAACATGGTAAACTTTTTTGGATTCTGAACAAATTGGCAAGCTCCATTGTATGTTGTATTATGGAGACATTGCTTCTAGGGAAAAATTTCTCTGACTTTAATAAAGCTACAGAGGACTTTTACCACCGTACAGATGGGTCTGCTGTGTGCATGAGGTCTTACAGTTGTCCAGTATTAGAATAACATGGCTGTATTACACATCCCGCCATTTGCATTGCTCCTAGATATCTCCTGTCCAAACCAGAGCAAAGCAGATGGCGCCTGAAGATGATGTCATGTGAAGCAGGTTTTAAAGCTCTGCAGACTTTGATTATAGGTTTAGTGCTAGTCTGTCTCTCTTGAGCCCAGATGTTTCCTGATTCCTCATTG
The DNA here is from genome assembly GCA_033119425.1 of Bufotes viridis. Taxonomy (NCBI): domain Eukaryota; kingdom Metazoa; phylum Chordata; class Amphibia; order Anura; family Bufonidae; genus Bufotes; species Bufotes viridis. Next base: position 57,557,583 of record CM065594.1, read on the forward strand.
ATGTTAAATTTTGGATTTGCAATTGGCTTGCTGAAGACTTTGTTACTTTTGTTGCTCTTGGATTGCTGACATTCATGGTTCTACAGTTTGGGCCCCAGCTTGCTTTGGACTCTTTCATTCCCCTCCTGCTCCTGATATTTCTGGGAATTCAATGTGGGAAAGTCCATCCTTCCTTGGTGGGGGGATAGGGTGAAGATCCCATTATTCAGTAGACTCTGCTCCTCGATCTAACCTGCATTAATCAGATTTTGCTTTAGAGGATACAACACTGCTCCCTCTTTGTAACACAGCAGCATATAATCAATACCACACATATATTGTGCACAGATGCTGCACTGTTTTTTTGAAAAAAGTGGCCATGATTTTCATATCCTGTACAACCCCTGTATACCGAATTACTGAATGGAAGAGAGAGGGGAAGATAGAGAGCCACAATACCTGTACCACGAGCCACACAAGAAAGGCAGCGGGAGATTAGAGAGGTTAACAAGTGGCTCAAGGACTGGTGTAGGAAGGAGGGGTTCGGGTTCCTGGAGAACTGGGCCGACTTCTCTGTTGGCTACAGGCTCTACCGTAGGGACGGGCTGCACCTCAATGGGGAAGGGGCAGCTGTGTTGGGGAGAAAGATGGCTAGAAGGTTGGAGGAGTGTTTAAACTTGGGACTGGGGGGGAGGGTAATTACGTTATAGGAGGGGAAGATAGTGCAGATAGAGACCAGGGGCGAGGTAGTGTGACGGGGGGAGGAATGGAAGGGGGGACTAGAACAGCTCAGAATGAAAGACGTAGGGTAAAAAATACACATAAGGCCTCATGCACACGGCCGTGGGTGTTTTGCGGTCCGCAAACCGCGGATCCGCAAAACACGGAAGCTGCTCCGCGTTCCGTTCCGCAATTTGCGGAACGGAACACGGCCCATTATAGAGATGCCTATTCTTGTCCGCATAACGGACAAGAATAGGACATGCTCTATTTTTTTTGCTGGGGCACGGAACGGAGCAACGGATGCGGACAGCACACGGAGTGCTGTCCGCATCTTTTGCGGCCCCATTGAAATGAATGGGTCCGCGGCCGAGCCGCGAAATATGCGGCTCGGACGCGGACCCGAACAACGGCCGTGTGCATGAGGCCTAAACCTGTCAAATGTATGTATACTAATGCCAGAAGCCTGACTAACAAGACTGGTGAACTGGAATTAGTGATGTGTGAGGAGGACTATGACGTAGTGGGAATAACTGAGACATGGCTGGATGATAGCTATGACTGGGCAGTTCATATAAAAGGTTACAATCTGTTTAGAAAGGATCGTCAAAACCGGAGAGGTGGAGGGGTCTGCCTCTACGTGAAGTCGTGTCTAAATCCCGTAATTCGAGAATACATCTCTGAGGGACATGAACAGGTGGAGTCACTGTGGGTAGAAATACATGGAGCAAAAACAATAATAAAATACTAATAGGAGTGTATTATAAACCACCTAATATACCAGAGTCCACAGAAAATCTATTACTAAACGAGATAGACGAGGTGGCAAACCATAATGAAGTCGTTATCATGGGGACTTCAACTACCCAGATATAGACTGGGAAACTGAAAGCTGTACATCCCAAAAGGAAACAGGTTCTTGGCAATAGCCAAAGACCATTTCCTTTCCCAACTGGTTCAGGACCCCACTAGAGGGACGGCCATACTGGACTTAGTATTAACCAATAGACCTGATAGAACAACAGATGTGCAGGTTGGGGGACACCTGGGAAATAGTGACCATAAAGTTATAACCTTCCAATTATCCTTCAAGCGAGAGTTTCTAAAGGGAGGAACAAAAATACCAAACTTCAAAAAAGCTAAATTTAGCCAACTAAGCGAGGCCATAGGCCTAACTAACTGGGACAAAGTCCTCAAAAATAAAAATACAACCATAAAATGGGAGATTTTTAAAAGCATTGTAACATCTAATTGTGAGAGGTACATACCTTATAGGAATAAAAGGCTAAGGAACAATAAGAAACCAATGTGGATAAATGGAACCGTAAAGAAGGCAATAAATGACAAAAGAAAGCATATAAATCTCTAAAACAGGAGGGAGTCAGGAAGCACTGATAAACTATAAGGAAAAAAATAGAATATGTAAAAAACTAATAAAATTTGCCAAACTAGAGACCGAGAGATTAATTGCCAAAGAGAGTAAAACTAACCCTAAAATGTTCTTCAATTATATAAATAGTAAAAAATATAAATCTGAAGGAGTCGGCCCTCTACATAGCAATGAGGGGTGTTGCAGAGAGCGACGAGGATAAAGCAAAACTATTAAATATTTTTTCTCCACTATATTCACTGAGGAAAATAAACTGTCAGATGAAATGCAGAATGTAAAAGTAAATCCCCCATTAAAAGTGCCCTGTCTGACCCAGGAAGAAGTACAACAGCGACTTAAAAAGATTAAAATAGACAAATCGCCAGGACCGGATGGCATACACCCCCGTATCCTAAGGGAATTAAGTGATGTCATAGCCAGACCATTATTTCTGATATTTACAGACTCTATAATAACAGGGAATGTTCCACAGGATTGGCGCATAGCAAATGTGGTGCCAATATTCAAAAGGGTCCAAAAACTGAGCCTGGAAATTATAGGCCGGTAAGTTTAACATCTATTGTTGGTAAACTGTTTGAAGGGTTTCTAAGAGATGCTATTTTGGAGTATCTCAATGAAAATAAGCAAATAACACCATATCAGCATGGCTTCATGAGGGATCGGTCATGCCAAACAAATTTAATCAGCTTCTATGAGGAGGTAAGTTCTAGACTTGACAGCGGCGAATCAATGGATGTCGTATATCTGGACTTCTCCAAAGCAGTTGACACCGTACCTCATAAAAGGTTAGTATATAAAATGAGGATGCTCGGACTGGGAGAAAATGTCTGTATGTGGGTAAGTAACTGGCTGAGTGACAGAAAACAGAGGGTGGTTATTAACGGTACATACTCAGATTGGGTCACTGTAATTAGTGGGGTACCTCAGGGGTCAGTATTGGGCCCTATTCTCTTCAATATATTGATTAATGATCTTGTAGAAGGCCTGCACAGTAAAATATCTATTTTTGCAGATGACACTAAACTGTGTAAAGTAATTAACACTGAAGAGGACAGTTTTCTGCTACAGAGGGATCTGGATAGATTGGAGGCTTGGGCAGAGAAATGGCAGATGAGGTTTAACACTGACAAATGTAAAGTTATGCACATGGGAATGAATAATGCAAGTCACCCGTACATATTAAATGGTAAAACACTCAGTAACACTGACATGGAAAAGGATCTAGGAATTTTAATAAACAGCAAATTAAGCTGCAAAAACCAGTGTCAGGCAGCTACTGCCAAGGCCAATAAGATAATGGGTTGCATCAAAAGGGGCACAGACGCCCGTGATGAGAACATAGTCCTACCACTTTACAAATCACTAGTCAGACCACACATGGAGTACAGTGTACAGTTCTGGGCTCCTGTGAACAAGACAGACATAGCAGAGCTGGAGAGGGTTCAGAGGAGGGCAACTAAAGTAATAACTGGAATGAGGGATCTACAGTACCCGAAGGTTATCAAAATTAGGGTTATTCACTTTAGAAAAAGAGACGACTGAGGGGAGATCTAATAACTATGTATAAATATATCAGGGGTCAGTACAGAGATCTGTCCCATCATCTATTTATCCCCAGGACTGTGACGAAGGGGACATCCTCTGCGTCTGGAGGAAAGAAGGTTTGTACACAAACATAGAAAAGGATTCTTCACTGTAAGAGCAGTGAGACTATGGAACTCTCTGCCTGAAGAGGTGGTGATGGTAAGTACAATAAAGGAATTCAAGAGGGGACTGGATTTATTTCTGGAGTGTAATAATATTACAGGCTACAGCTACTAGAGAGGGGTCGTTGATCCAGGGAGTTATTCTGATTGCCTGATTGGAGTCGGGAAGGATTTTTTTTCCCCTTAAGTGATGAAAATTGGCTTCTGCCTCACAGGGGTTTTTTGCCTTCCTCTGGATCAACTTGTAGGAAACAGGCCGAACTGGATGGACAAATGTCTTTTTTCGGTCTTATATACTATGTTACTATGTTAATAACTTAACGGGGTATTCTGGTACCCATAAATATAACTTATGTTTTATGTGTTGCGCTCATCATCACAGGAAGGGTTTGGAGCGACCGGGCGTTATTAAATTCGGCATATATATTAAACTGGCTTTGAACAGCACCTTGACAGATATCAGGGTTTGTCTTGGGACTGGAGTTATTGGCTACCATTGGCTACATCTGTGTTCAGTTCATGTGTTACACCAATTAGCACCTGTTGGGTCTACCTTGAAATACTACCGCATATGATAGTGCTTAACTGTGGTGTGGTAAGACAGGTGTTAATACACCGGATGTAATAGTTGTAGCATGATACTGTCCTATCTAATCATTTAATTGTGTTATACGTGACTTTTTGTATATATAAGTTGTTTGAGGAACCCAGTGAACCCAGTGAATCTGGGGAAAACGCGTCAGGGTACTAGGACTCAATTAGGGTCTTGTAGGGAGAGCTAGCCCAGGTTCGAGGACAGAGAGTGCCTACCATCTGGGTACGTCTCTGGGCAGAGGCTATTTGAGGGTGATCTTGAGGGATAGACTCCCCACCCCATCTTTGTCTAAGTTATTAGTATTAAAAATTCTTTTTTTTTTATTAGTTTGACACTGGTGACTACTCATCACGTCACGTTGAAGTGAATTTTAGTATAAATAAAGTATATAATTTTTAAGGGTCTACAATAGCTGCTGGATTTGAAATTTTTGTTTTGTTGACTTGTATTCATCCATGAAATATTTAATATTGCTGTATTTTCTTTAACTTATGTTTTAGACTAATTCATCATCAATAATTACCTAATATAATGAAAATTTCACATATTTACTGTTCAGTAGTTCTAACAGTAGTTTTCTTCCTCTGCTACACTGTGTTTCCTCATAAATTACCACGGCGTTGACCTGTAGTCCTGAGCCTTTGTTAGGTCGAGCATGCTCAGTGCGTTGCTATCAATTCTCTAGCTAAATGTCTTGTGAAACAAAGGGAGTGTTCGTGTGCTGCTGATTACTGAGAAGAGAGGGCGTGACAGGACTGTGATATCAGGCAGCCAATCAATAGACATCAACACTCACGAACAAGCAAACTCACAGCAAGAAAGCTAGGGATTGTGTGTATTCTAGTCTTTGAAGTATTGTGAGGGAAGATCAGGCGCTTTGATACTCTCAGTGTGTTGCAGGCTAACGCAGGAGGTAGACAAATGGATTGCAAGGTAAATTGAAAATAAAATGTATATGTGTGGGTTCTGGTTGGGTCACAGCTTTACCGGAATACCCCTTTAAATATTTTACGAAAACAGAACATGCTAATATAGTCCTGTGATCACAGCAGCATCTGCGACAATTCAAGCAGACAGGAGTTTTCTAAGATTAGAAACAATTGACTAAAGGGAAGAAATTATTAAATAACAAAAACAACAGTATTCATAGTGACATAGTTTATAAGGCTGAAAAAAGACATCTGTCCACCTGGTTCAGCCTGTTATCCTGCAAGTTGATCTAGAGGAAGGCAAAAAACCACTGTGAGGTAGAAGCCAATTTTTCTAACTTTTGGGGAAAAAATTCCTTCCCGACTCCAATCCGGCAATCAGAATAACTCCCTAAATCAATGACCCATCTCTAGTAGCTATAGCCTGTAATATTATTACACTCCAGAAATACATCCAGGCCCCTCTTGAACTCTTTTAGTGAGCTTTCCATCACCACCTCCTCAGGCAGAGAGTTCCATAGTCTCACTGCTCTTACCGTAAAGAATCATCTTCTATGTTTGTGTAGAAACCTTCTTTCCTCCAGACGCAGAGGATGTCCCCTCGTCACAGTCACAGTCCTGGGGTTAAATAGATGATGGGAGAGATCTCTGGTTATTAGATCTCCCCTCAGTTGTCTTTTTTCTAAAGTGAATAACCCTAATTTTGATTATCTTTTAGGGTACTGTAGTCCACCCATTCCAGTTATTACTTTAGTTGCCCTTCTCTGAACCCTCTCCAGCTCTGCTATGTCTGCCTTGTTCACAGGAGCCCAGAACTGTACACAGTACTCCATCTGTGGTCTGACTAGTGATTTGTAAAGTGGCAGGACTATGTTCTCATCACAGGAGTCTATGCCCCTTTTGATGCAACCCATTATCTAATTGGCCTTGGCAGCAGCTGCCTGGTTTTTACAGCTTAGTTTGCGGTTCACCAAAATTCCATGTCAGTGTTACCCAGTGTTTTACCATTTAGTATGTACAGGTGACTTGCATTATTTCTTCCCCTGTGCATAACTTTACATTTGTCAGTGTTAAAGCTCATCTGCCACTTCTCTGCCCAAGTCTCCAATCTATCCAGATCCTTTTGTAACAGTATACTGTTCTCTTCCATGTTAATTACTTTACACAGTTTAGTGTCATCTGCAAAAATTGATATTTTACTGTGCAAGCCTTCTACAAGATCATTAATAAATCATTAATAAATATATTGAAGAGAATAGGGCCCAATACTGACCGCTTTGGTACCCCACTAGTGACAGTGACCCAATCTGAGTGTGTACCGTTAATAACCACCCTCAGAGCCAGTTACTTACCCACATACAGACATTTTCCCCTAGCGGTCGGGAGGTGGTTAAATATCAGAAATAAGGGTCTGGCTATGACACTACTTAATTCTCTTAGAATAGGGGGGGTGTATGCCATCTGGTCCTGGCAATTTGTCTATTTTAATCTTTTTAAGACACCGCTGTATGTCTTACTGGGTCAGACAGGACATTTTTAATGGGGAATTTACTTTGACATTCTGCATTTCATCTGACAGTTTATTTTCTTCAGTGAATACAGTGGAGAAAAAAATATTTAATAGCTTTGCTTTTTTTCTCATTGCTGTCTGCAACTCCCTCCTCATTACTCTGTAGAGGGCCGACACCTTCAGATTTATACTTTTTACCATTTATATAATTGAAGAACATTTTAGGGTTAGTTTTACTCTCTTTGGCAATTAATCTCTTTGTCTCTAGTTTGGCTGCTTTTATTTGTCTTTTACATATTCTATCTTTTTCCTTATTGATTTTCAGTGCTTCCTTGCTCCTCTCCTATTTTAGCAGTTTAAATGCTTTCTTTTTGTCATTTATTGCTTTTCTAAAATAAATTCTATTTATCCACAGTTTTTTTCTTGTTCCTTGACATTTTTTCCCATATGGTATGTACCTCTCACAATTAGATTTTAGGATGGTTTTAAAAATATCCCATTTTGTGGCTGTATTTTTATTTTTGAGGACTTTGATCCAGTTAGTTATGCCTATGGCCTCTCTTTGTTGGCTAAATTTAGCTTTTTTGAAGTTTGGTATTTTTGTTTCTCCCTGAAGAAACACTCTTTTTTAATGACAATTGGAATTTTATTACTTTATGGTCACTATTTCCCAGGTGTCCCCCAACCTGCACACCTGTTATTCTATCAGGTCTATTGGTTAATACTAAGTCCAGTGTGGCTGTCCCTCTAGTCGGGTCCTGAAACAGTTGGGAAAGGTAATTGTCTTTGGTTAGGCCTCTTTCACACTTGCGTTCTGAGGATCTGGCAGGCACTTTCGTCCCACCGGATCCGTCAGAACGCAAGTCGCCTGAAAGCATTAGAAGACTGATCAGGATCCTGATCAGTCTTTGAAATGCTTTGAGTTTACTATGGCAGCCAGGACGCTATTAAAGTCCTGGTTGCCATAGTAGTAGTGGGGAGCGGGGGAGCGGTATACTTACAGTCCGTGCGGCTCCCGGGGCGCTCCAGAATGACGTCAGAGAGCCCCATGCGCATGGATCACGTGATCCATGCGTGTAGGGCGCCCTGACGTCACTCTGGAGCGCCCCGGGAGCCGCACGGATGGTAAGTATACTGCTCCCCCGCTCCCCACTACACTTTACCATGGCAACCAGGACTTTAGCGTCCTGGCTGCCATGGTAACCAATGAGAAAAAGCTAAACGTCGGATCTGGCGATGCGCCGAAACGACGTTTAGCTTAAGGCCGGATCCGGATTAATGCCTTTCAATGGGCATTAATTCCGGATCTGGCCTTGCCGCAAGTGTTCAGGATTTTTGGCCGGAGCAAAAAGCGCAGCATGCTGCGGTATTTTCTCCGGCCAAACAACGTTCCGGTCCTGAACTGAAGACATCCCGATGCATCCTGAACGGATTTCTCTTCATTCAGAATGCATTGGGGCATAGAGACTCGACGACAGATCTCTATGCCGGAAAACAAAAACGCTAGTGTGAAAGAGCCCTTATTTCCTGTTTGGGATGTACAGGTTTCAGTTTCCCAGTCTATATCTGGGTAGTTGAAGTCCCCCATAATAACAACCTCATAATGATTTGCCGCCTTGTCTATTTCATTTAGAAGTAGATTTTCTGTGGACTCCGGTATATTAGGTGGTTTATAATAAACTCCTATTAGTAATTTATTATAGTTTTTTCCTCCATGTATTTCTCCATGTGACGCCACATGTTCATCTCCCTCACTTATATCTTCTCGGACTGTGGACTTTAGACAGGACTTTACATAAAGGCAGACCCCTCCCCCTCTCTGGTTTTAACGATCCTTTCTAAACAGACTGTAACCCTGTACGTTAACCACCCAGTCATAGCTATCATCCAGCCATGTCTCAGTTATTCCCACTATGTCATAGTCCTCCTCACACATCACTAATTCCAGTTCATTAGTTAGTTTTATTAGTCAGGCTTCTGGCATTAGTGTACATACAATTGAGAGGTTTGTGTATATTTTTTACCCAACACCTTTCATTCTGAACTGTTCTAGTCCCTCCTTCCATTCCTCCCCCAGTCCCATTACCTTGCCCCCGGTCTCTATCCGAACTATCTTCCCATCCTATAATGTAATTACCCTCCCCCCTAGTCCCTAGTTTAAACACTCCTCCAACCGTCTAGCCATCTTCTTCCCCAAAATAGCTGCCCCTTCCCCATTGAGGTGCAGCCCGTCCCTATGATAGAGGCTGTAGCCGAAAGTCTGCCCAGTTCTCCAGAAACCCAAACCCCTCCTTCCTACACCAGCTCTTGAGCCACTTGTTAACCTCCCTAATCTCCCGCTGCCTTTCTTGTGTGGCTCGTGGTACAAGTAGTATTGCGGAAAACACTACCTTTTGAGGTCCTTGCCCTAAGCTTGTGACCTAAATCCCTGAAATCATTTTTAAGGATGCTCCACCTACCTCTAACTTTGTCATTGGTTCTGAAATGGACCATGACCGCTGGATCTTCTCCAGCCCCTCCCAGTAAACTGTTAACCCTATCTGCGAAGTGTGGAACACGAACGCCAACAAGACAACAACGTTCGACGATCCCGGTTTTTGTGACAGATTGCCCTATCTGTACCCCTAATAATTGAGTCTCCTACTACCAGTACCTGTATGGCCTGCCCTGCTCTCCTGTTTACTGGAGCTGACATTCCCCTGACTGGCAGAAGAAGGGTCCGGCTGCAGCAGTGCTCTCCCTGAACTGACATCTCCCTCATCTGCCAACCTTGCAAACTTGTTGGGGTGTGTCAGATCAGGGCTAGCCTCCCTGGCACTCTTCCCTCACTTTCCTGAGCCTCCTCGCTACCACCCTCCCCCACATCTACCCCATAGAGTACCTGCTCAGTGAGCAGCAAACTCAGTTCCAAATTACCAAAGATTCTCAGTGTTAAAACTCGCCCGGTTAGATACACGATATGCGATTCTAAACATGCAATTTGCTCACATTTTGAACAAAGATATGCACCTTCAAACAGCTGTGCCAGGACTTCATAGATTAGACAAGATGTGCACTAGACTGCGCTGTCAATAATGGAACACAAACTAAATGGGGATTACGCTAGAAAAGAGAAAAAATACAATATGGTGCAGTGATAAGAAACTGGTTTACTGTAGTCCCCTCCTAAAGTCCCTGTATCTCAAGTCACGTAATCTAAAGTCACACACTTGATAAAAACACACACTGGAAATAAAACACGCGAACACTCACAAATTCGTGTTGTTTGCCTGCTTGTATAATTGCAGTTCCCAAACAGCTTCAAAGCAGACTGCTTTTTTTTCCTCTGGATATTCACCTGACAAATATCCCTTTTTTGATCTTCCGATTGGTTATGTTGGCGTACAGCACATCACTACTGCAGGAAAAACAACAAAGAATGGCAGCACTTGAGTGGGAAATTATTCTCAGACTTGTGTATGGTGCTCCTAGCAACTCAACTCGACGACTTCTATTTTGCCTTTTGAGGCATCCCTCGGTCTGTACATGGGTGCCCAGCATATTATAAGTTAATGGCCAATTTCATATAGTGAGAAAAACACCCCCTTAAACATTAATTTGCTCTGTCCAGTGTCAGCAACGCAACTTCCCTGTGTCCCTATATATTTCTATTTCTATATATATATATATATATATATATATATATATATATATATTATTGTTATTATAATATTTATTTATTTTTTCTGGAAAATCTATGGAATAGTGCAGACTTCTGTGTGGTATACTGATATACACTAAAAAAAAATATAAATGCAACACTTTTGGATTTTGCTCCCATTTTGCATGAGCTGATCTCAAAGATCTGAAACATTTTCTACATACACAAACATAGAAACATAGAATGTGTCGGCAGATAAGAACCCTTTGGCCCATCTAGTCTGCCCAATATCCTGAATACTATGAATAGCCCCTGGCCCTATCTTATATGAAGGATGGCCTTATGCCTATCCCATGCATGCTTAAACTCCTTCACTGTATTTGCAGCTACCACTTCTGCAGGAAGGCTATTCCATGCGTCCACTACTCTCTCAGTAAAGTAATTCTTCCTGATATTACTTTTAAACCTTTGCCCCTCTAATTTAAAACTATGTCCTCTTGTAGCAGTTTGTCTTCTTTTAAATATTCTCTCCTCTTTTACCGTGACGATTCCCTTTATGTATTTAAAAGTTTCTATCATATCCCCTCTGTCTCTTCTTACTTCCAAGCTATACATGTTAAGGTCCTTTAACCTTTCCTGGTAAGTTTGGTCCTGCAATCCATGTACTAATTTAGTAGCTCTTCTCTGAACTCTCTCCAAAGTTTCAATATCCTTCTGCAGATATGGTCTCCAGGCAGGTACGTGTCACCGAGGTTGCTGGCCTCGGTGAGGTGAGAGCCGGGGTTTTTGTCTGCAGCAGCTTATGCTGCTAGACTTTGTTACTTAGTTTGGCTGCAAAGCTAATCCGGGCCGGCTCTTACTGGGAGTAGGTAAAGTGTAGGGTGGGTGCCTACTCCCCACGGTCCAGTCCTGGTTTTGGGCTGGATATAAAACACAGCCTGCAGCTGTGTCTGGGTGGTGATTATCCTGGAGCCTGCTAACAGGACTGTGAGGTTCTCTGTGCTGGAGGACGGAGCTCAGCAAGGTGGTGTTTCCCTGCAACCTGAAGGTGGAATCGCCTGCGGCTGGGCCGACTGCTAGGTGTGAACCCGCACCTAAACCACCCAGGTGACTGGACCCTGTGTTGGCCTGTTTTTGTTTTGCCACGTTATTTCCGTTGTGTGTGAACTGTCACCAAAGAGACTGTTTTTAATTTATGGTGTGCAAGTGTGAATAAAACACTGTTTGTTGCACAATCTGGACTCCTTGTTTTGCCTCTAAACTGCACCCGCACCGCTGTCTACCAGAGCGAATCCCCACATTTGGTGTCGGATGCGTGCATGCGCAGTGAGGCTGGCGTGAACGCCGAAGTTTTGTTTTTCTAAAGTGCATGGAATATATTAAGCCAGCAAAGCTGCAAGCAGGAGTTTCTGGCAACATGGAGGCTGCTGTGAAGGCTCTCATAGAGGCTAATGTGCAGCAGCGGGAGACTAACCAGCTACTGCTACAACATGTGATGGCGTTACAGGCGGCAGGAGCGTCCCACCACGTCCATGATGCCCGGAAAGCGGTCCGTGCGGCGATCCCAAAAATGACCCCCGCAGACGACGTTGAGACGTACCTGGCGGTTTTTGAGAAGGTCGCCGTGAGGGAAAAGTTACCCCGTGACCAGTGGGCTGAGGTGGTCGCTCCTTTCCTGGCTTCCGGACCACAGCAGGTGTTTTTCGACTTGTCGGACGACCAAGCGGCAGATTATGACACCGTGAAAGGAGAGATCCTCGCCAGACTGGGCGTGAACGTGCTGGTCCGCGCCCAAAGAGTCCACCAGTGGGACTTTAAAACGACTGAACCCGCTAGGCCGCAGTACTACGATCTGCTGCACAGGCTGCAAAGTGGCTGCAGCCCGATCTACTAAGTCCCACTGCCATGCTGGATCGACTGTTGGCGGACATCTTTTGAGGGCTCCTGCCTTATCCTCCAGCACTGGATCGGCCAGGCATCGCCCACCAATGCCCTGGAGATGGTCGACCTGGTGGAGCGCCACGAGGCCACCAGAAACCTGCAGGGGACTCTTGCGGGGAAGGGGTCAGTCAAACCCCGGAGGCCTCTGCCCCAGTTCCGACGTCCGCGACAGAGCGGCCTGCACGGAATATACCCCTGCGAGTCCGCCTCCCGTGGTATGCTGGAGGTGTCAGGAGCCAGGCCACATCAGGGCCGACTGTCCGCATCGGGATGAGCCGATGGATATGAACCACGGGGGTCGCCACCCTGTATGCACGGAAGCTGTGCGCAACTGGCACCCGTGAGGTGCAGGACCATAACCACCTGTGTCAGGTAGAGGTGGGAGACTCTCTGGCGGTGGCTCTGCTGGACTCCGGAGTTTAGTCTCCTGGTAAGGGGCTGCCCTTGTACGGCCCTGCGGAGTATACTGGCCGTAAAGTCGGGGTCCTGTGCATCCATGGAGACCTGAAAGACTACCCCACTGCACTAGTGACTTTGTCCACCGCGGCTGGTAGGTGGACCCACGAGGTGGCTGTCGCTACTAAACTCCCACACGAACTGATACTTGGGAGGGACTTCCCCGGTTTTCCGGCGCTGTGGCCGGTAATAAAGGTATCTGAGGGACCCGAGACAGGGTGACCCTAGTGGAGTGGCCTGATACCACTGGAAGGCCAGAACCCTGGGAGCCCGAGTCTGAAGGGCCGGCGGTAGGGGTGACCACTGCTCCAGCGGTAGAGGGGGAGACAACCCCACTGAGTGTAATGGTGGGAGACACGGAGGACTTGCCACCGGGACCTGAGTTGGCAGACCTCAATGTCTCCGGGGAAAATTTTGGGACCGCACAACACCGGGACCAAACCCTAACCAGGGCCTGGGAGAATGTGCTGGAAATTGATGGGAAACCCCAGAAACCAGGGGCTGAATTAATGTTCCCACGATTTATTGTTCTGCAGGATATGTTGTATCGGGTGAACCAAATCCGAGGCGAACCTGTTGAACAGTTGGTGGTGCCCACAGCGTATCGCAAGCTTGTCATGGAGCTTGCCCACCAACATGTTCTTGGGGGACACCTGGGGTGGCAGAAAACCCAGGACCGCATACTGCAGCGATTTTATTGGCCCAGTGTGTTCAAGGAGGTAGAGAATTATTGTAAGTCCTGTCCGACCTGTCAGATAACTAGCCCCCAGCCACATTTCCGTAGTCCTCTGGTACCTCTGCCAATCATTGAAGTACCGTTTGAGCGAATCGCTATGGATTTAATTGGGCCTGTACCAAAGTTCGCCAGGGGCCACCAACACATTCTGGTAGTTCTCGACTATGCCACTCGGTATCCGGAGGCGGTGCCTCTGCGACATACCTCAGCTAAGCTCATTGCCAAAGAGTTAATGGAGATGTTTTCCGTGTGGGCCTGCCAAAAGAGGTTCTGACAGACCAAGGGACCCCTTTATGTCCAAAGTAATGAGGGAACTGTGTAAATTGTTGCGTATAAAGCAGTTACGGACGTCCGCTTACCATCCGCAAACAGACGGTCTTGTGGGAGAGGTTTAACCAAACTCTAAAAATATGTTAAAGAGGGTGGTGTCTAGAGATGGGAAGGACTGGGATCTGCTTCTGCCCTATCTCATGTTCGCAGTGCGAGAGGTGCCCCAGGCCTCTACTGGGTTCTCGCCCTTCGAACTGCTTTTATGGCAGACACCCTGGGGCCTGTTGGATATCGCCAAGGAAGCATGGGAACAACAGCCTGTCCCCCACAAAAGTGTCATTGAGTATGTCGCCCAGATGCAGGAACGGATGGAAAGGGTGCTGCCCTTGGTCCGGGAGCATATGGAGGCAGCGCAACAAGCCCAGAGTAGGGTGTACAACCGTCAGGCTCGGGTACGGGACTTCAATCCGGGAGATCGGGTTTTGGTTCTGGTACCCACCCTTGACAGCAAATTCCTAGCTAGGTGGCAGGGCCCCTATGAGGTGATCGAGAAGGTAGGGGAAGTGAATTACAAGGTACACCAGCCAGGCGGCGCAAGCCGGAGCAGGTGTACCACGTGAATTTACTTAAGCCGTGGAAAGATAGGGACGTGGCCGACGACCACAGCCCCCGGCCAGGGCTTCTAGGTGAAAAGGGTCCAGCCCCACAGTTCGAGGCCTGTGAAGCCGTAACCACGGTAAAATTGCAGACAGCCTGTCTTCCAAACAAGTTCAGGAAGTCAGGGAGTTCCTCAGTCGGAACACGGATGTGTTCTCAGACCTCCCTGGCCGCACGTCTCTCATCCGACATGACATCGTCACTGAGCCTCAGGCCAAGGTCCGGTTAAAACCATACCGGGTACCCGAGGCTCGGCGGCGGGCCATCGCGGAGGAAGTGCAGTTAATGTTGAAGCTCGATGTCATTGAGGAGTCGAAAAGTGAGTGGGCCAGTCCCATAGTCCTAATACCTAAGCCGGATGGGACGCTAGTGGTTCTGCAACGACTTTCGCAAGTTAAATGAAGTATCCAAGTTTGACGCGTATCCCATGCCCCGAGTAGACGAGCTTGTTGAAAGTTTAGGACAAGCCCGTTATTTTTCTGTGCTGGACCTCACTAAAGGGTACTGGCAGGTACCCTTAACGGAGTCGGCTAAGGAAAACCGCATTTGTTACCCCGCAGGGCCTGTATCACTACAAGGTGTTACCCTTGGCCTGCATGGCGCCCGCCACTTTCCAAAGGTTAATGGACATAGTGCTGCGACTCATCGTCGGTACGCCTCGCCTACTTAGATGATGTAGTCATCCACAGCACCGACTGGGAAAGCCATTTACCCAAGGTGCAGGCGGTAGTGGATGCCCTGAGGAAAGCCGGACTGACCGCTAACCCAAAGAAGTGCTCCATAGGGTTAGAGGAGACAAAATATCTGGGATATGTTATTGGGCGGGAGTCATCAAACCTCAGGTAACTAAGGTAGAGGCCATTCGTGAACTGGCCCCGACCGGTCACCACCAGGCAGGTAAAGTCGTTCCTGGGGATTGTAGGATACTACATGAGGTTTGTGCCCCACTTTGCCACAATAGCAGCGCCATTGACAGACCTGTTGAAGGGGCGAAAGTCTGGGAGGGTTAGCTGGAGTGAGAAGGCGGAGGAGGCTTTCTCCGCGTTGAAGTCGGCCCTGTGTGGGTCCCCGGTTTTGGTGACACCCGACTTCAACAAGGAGTTTGTCGTACAGACCGACGCCTGGAGGTAGGCCTCGGTGCGGTACTGTCGCAGGAGGTCAACGGGGAAGAACATCCCGTTGTCTTCCTGAGCCGTAAGCTCAGCCCCCGCCGAGTCCAGATATAGTATAGTGGAGAGGGAGTGCCTGGCTATCAAGTGGGCACTCGAAAGTCTCCGCTACTACCTGTTAGGGAGGAGGTTCCGTCTGGTGACCGACCATTCCCCTCAAATGGATGAGTCAGGCCAAGGAGAGGAATGCTCGGGTCACCAGGTGGTTCCTATCGCTTCAAAATTTCAAACTCTCCGTGGAACACAGGGCAGGCCGCTTGCAGGGCAACGCAGATGCCCTGTCCCGCGTCCACTGCCTCACGTGTGTTCACCCCTCAGGGCTGAACAAAGGGGGTGTGTAAGAGGGTGCAAGGTATCATATGCGATGGCAGGTACGTGTCACCGAGGTTGCTGGCCTCGGTGAGGTGAGAGCCGGGTTTTTGTCTGCAGCAGCTTATGCTGCTAGACTTTGTTACTTAGTTTGGCTGCAAAGCTAATCCGGCCGGCTCTTACTGGGAGTAGGTAAAGTGTAGGGTGGGTGCCTACTCTCCACGGTCCAGTCCTGGTTTTGGGCTGGATATAAAACACAGCCAGCAGCTGTGTCTGGGTGGTGATTATCCTGGAGCCTGCTAACAGGACTGTGAGGTTCTCTGTGCTGGAGGACGGAGCTCAGCAAGGTGGTGTTTCCCTGCAACCTGAAGGTGGAATCGCCTGCGGCTGGGCCGACTGCTAGGTGTGAACCCGCACCTAAACCACCCAGGTGACTGGACCCTGTGTTGGCCTGTTTTTGTTTTGCCACGTTATTTCCGTTGTGTGTGAACTGTCACCAAAGAGACTGTTTTTCATTTATGGTGTGCAAGTGTGAATAAAACACTGTTTGTTGCACAATCTGGACTCCTTGTTTTGCCTCTAAACTGCACCCGCACCGCTGTCTACCAGAGCGACTCCCCACACCTGTTACAAATCTTTGTGTCATCAGCAAAAAGACACACCTTACCATTGAGGCCTTCTGCAATTTCGCTGATAAAGATATTAAACAATATGGGTCCCAGAACAGATCCCTGAGGTACCCCACTGGTAACAATACTATGGTCTGAATATACTCCATTGACTACAACCCTCTGTTTTCTGTCCTTCAGCCACTGCCTAATCCATTCAACAATATGTGAGCTCAAGCTCAAAGACTGCAAAAGACCCATTACAAATATTGTTCACAAATCTGTCTAAGTCTGTGTTAGTGAGCACTTCTCCTTTGCCGACATAATCCATCCCACCTCACAGGTGTGGCATATCAAGGTGCTGATTAGACAGCATTAATATTGCAGACTGCCCACAATAAAAGCCACTGTGAAATGTGCACAGTTTTGCCTTACTTGGGGTGGGGGTCAGAAAACCAGTCAGTTTCTGGTGTGGCCACCATTTGCCTCACGCAGTGCAACACATCTCCGTCGCATAGAGTTGATCAGGTTGTTGATTGTAGCCTGTGGAATCTTGGTCCACTCCTCTTCAATAGCTGTGCGAAGTTGCTGAATATTGGCAGGAACTGGAACACGCTGTTGTATACGCCAATCCAGAGCAACCCAAACATGCTCAATGGGTGACATGTCTGGTGAGTATGCTGGCCATGCAAGAACTGGGATGTTTTTAGCTTCCAGGAATTGTGTACAGATCCTTGCAATATGGGGCCGCGCATTATCATACTGCAACATGAGGTGATGGTGGTAGATGAATGGCACAATAATGGGCCTCATGATCTGGTCACGGTATCTCTGTGCATTCAAAATGCCATCAATAAACATACGCCTGCCCATACCATAACCCCATCGCCACCATGGGCTACTCGATCCACAACGTTTACGTCAGCAAACCGCTCACCCACACGACGCCACACACGCTGACTGCCATCTGCCCTGAACAGTGAAAACCGGGACTCATCCGTGAACAGAACGCCTCTCCAATGTGCCAGACGCCATCGAATGTGAGCATTTGCCCACTCAAGACGGTTACGACGACGAACTGCAGTCAGGTCCAGACCCCGATGAGGATGACGAGCATGCAGATGAGCTTCCCTGAAACAGTTTCTGACCGTTTGTGCAGAAATTCTTTGGTTATGCAAACCGATTGTTGCTGCAGCTGTCCGGGTGGCTGGTCTCAGACGATCATGGAGGTGAACATGCTGGATGTGGAGGTCCTGGGCTGGTGTGGTTACACGTGGTCTGCGGTTGTGAGGCCGGTTGTATGTACTGCCAAATTCTCTAAAACGCCTTTGGAGACGGCTTATGGTAGAGAAATGAACATTCATTGCATGAGCAACATCTCTGGTAGACATTCCTGCAGTTAGCATGCCAATTGCACGCTCCCTCAAACGTTGCGATATCTGTGGCATTGTTCTGTGTGATCAAACTGCACATTTCAGAGTGGCCTTTTATTGTGGGCAGTCTAAGGCACACTTGTGCAATATTCATGCTGTCTAATCAGCACCTTGATATGCCACACCTGTGAGGTGGGATGATTATCTCGGCAAAGGAGAAGTGCTCACTAACACAGATTTAGACAGATTTGTGAACAATATTTGAGAGTAATGGGTTTCAGATCTTTGAGTTCAGTTTATGAAAAATGGGAGCAAAACCGAAAGTGTTGCGTTTATATTTTTGTTCAGTGTATAATGGCCAGACAGACAGCAGCCAAAAGGTTACTCTTTTGGCCTTTGTCTGGCTAATATATCCCTATAAACACATTTAGCTTATATGCCAGGAGCTTTCTCAGCATACTTGCTAAATGGACATCAGAAACATGATGTTCACATAGCCTTAGGCAGGCCATAAGACTAAAGTTGGTAAAAACAGACAATTTTGGCCAACCATCATTTGAATAACTATTGTGATGGCCAATTGCAGACTTCTGTCTGAAAAAATCTGATCAGCCCCGTTGGAAATTTCCAGCCATTGTCAGTCAAAACTGCATGTGTATGGTAAGAACTGCCTGTGTTCAAAACCAAGGAATCAGATGGCGGTGGAATATGAACACAGTTGTCTTATTGGCCAGCTTTATCAGCATGCTTACTGTATGGTTCCCTTTTTCCACCTCTTGCTCATCTTTTCTGGCCCCTAGAGCTTCAACTCCCTCTGTGCTGCAGATCATGTCAGGAAACCCCCTTTGCAGTGTGAAAAACGACATAACCCATAAACTCTGTGTAATGTCACGTATCTAGCTTTGTAAAAACTGTGGCTTCAGGATTCTAACTGTGCATGCCTACCCTGTGTATCTGTGGTATAATAACGGCCCAATGCCTGCCAAATGAACTCATCTGTGTATTCTCACTCCACAAAATACAAACTACTTAAGCCCCTAACCAGTGGCAAACTGAGCAATACATTGATAGGTCTGGGGGTACTTTGGGCAAGGATATTTTATGAACTTTGTGGTTTGGCTAATTGATGTCAGTTACATATGTTATTAATTTTTAATCTGCTATCTATTAAGATCTGATCTTTATTGTAGGAATACCCCTTTAACTTCCTGCGATATCCTATGCAAAAGCACAGACCTTTATGACTCATGCCCACATTGAAGGTTCACTTTTCTTTACTTCTATCCTGTAGACTCGTGTCCATGTGTACACTTCCTATTGTCCTGCTGGAACCTCTGTACAAAATATGAAACACTGGTTACAGGTACATTTTCTGCTGCTTTCAAAGGTGAAAACCGAGCGTAAATTTCTATGCATAAATTGACATGCTGTGGATTGAAAACCCGCTTGATGAGTCTGTTTCTGCTTCAGGTTTTTTCCTCACTGTGTGGAAGATATTATTAAAATCTCATCCATTTACATTATGTATGACATACCCTTATTAACGCCATAGGCACGTTAATAAGTTCTAACACCGACATGTACGGTACACTGCAATAGATAATTATTGCAGTGTATTTTTACCAGCGATCAGGCCACTGGATGTTCAAGTCTCAAGTGCGACAATAAGTAAATAAAAAAAAATTATCAAGTAAAAGAAAATAGCTTTTTCCCTTATGCAGTTATTTATAGTTTGTGTAAAAAGTGAAAATAATAAAGTACACATGATTGGTATTGTCACAAAATGGTAAAAAAAGCAATCAAAAAGTTATATGTAACCCAAAACTAGTACCAATAAAAACTACAACTCATCCCACAAAAAATAAGCCCCAACACACCTGCCTGGACAGAAACACAGGATAATGTTATTTGTATCCTAAGAAACTCCAAGTATCATGAAAGGTTAGCATTCATTATAATGGGGGCACCAGTCAGGCAGTGACTACAAACACATGGAAAGGCATGTGATTTAATCTTATATCCTGACGTGCACAGTATTTGTACTGGAATAATGACTTGTGCCCTATTGCTTAGGCTATCCACACTGGAAGACTACAGGCTTTTGACTGGGGCTGTGAGGGCAATCAGAAGCATTATAACCAGGTAATACTCACTTTTGGGAATTTATTCTTAAAAACCAAAAAGTCACATTAGATACTTTGCGATTGCCATAGATCCGACTTCTGAAACCCTTAGGCCCCTTTCACACGAGCGAGTTTTCCGCGCGGGTGCAATGCGTGACGTGAACGCACAGCACCCTCACTGAATCCTGACCCATTCATTTCAATGGGTCTGTGTACATGAGCGTTTTTTTTCACGCAACACTTCTGCGTTGCGTGAAAATTGCAGCATGTTCTATATTCTGCGTGTTTCACGCAGCCCTGGCCCCATAGAACTGAATGGGGCTGCGTGAAAAACGTATTGCATCCGCAAGCAAGTGCGGATGCAATGCGTTTTTCACTGATGGTTGCTAGGAGATGTTGTTTGTAAACCTTCAGTTTTTTATTAGGCATGTGAAAAACGCATCAAAACGCATTGCACCCGCGCAGAAAAAACTGAATGCAATCGCAGACAAAAGTGACTGAACTTGCTTGCAAAATGGTGCGAGTTTCACTGAACGCACCCTGAACGCATCCGAAGCCAACTGCTACGCTCGTATGAAAGAGGCCTTAGTGACCACCTTTCATAGCTGTGGAAGTTGTGTTCTGGTGTACATTTAATCAAAAAGCTGTCCTTATGTAGGGCAAGTTCACTAGGACCGATTCCCCTACTACTTAGACACTCTTATTTGGCTTGTAGAGGTGCATTTTAAAGGGGTTCTCCTGGCTTTTAATATTGATGACATATCCTCAGGGTAGGTCATTAATATCAGATTGGCGGGGGTCTGACACCCAGCACCCCCGCCGATCAGCTGTATGCATGCACAGTGTGCATGTGCCGTCTACCATCTCTCTTTCTGCTCACTGCTTCTTTGCCATAGACATAGCAGCAGCAGCAGCAGCAGGAAGAGAGATAGGAGACGGACCCCCGCCAATCTGATATTGATGACCTATCCTGAGGATAGGTCATCAATATTAAAAGCCCGGAGAACCCCTTTAAGCAGTAAGGGGCCTCATGTAACATCCATATTGCCTAATAAGACAGATGAACAGGATTGTCTTTATGTCATTATCATCCCCTTTAAATGGGTTGTCTGACTTATTTCAAAAGGTCCCCAAAGTCACTAAATGTGTTAAAATAATAAAAGACTATATACTCATCATTTAATCCCCTGCTGTTTCCAGTCTATGAAGCGTTGACATAGCCATATACGGTTTCATGCGGTATACTGCTGGTGCCTATGATAAGCTGCAGTGGTCACACGCGTTATATGGCTATGTCACTGCTACAGCCTATAAATACAGACCAGAGCGGCGGCTCTAGAAATATTGTGGGATTAAGTAGTGAAAATATGTTGTTGTATTTAACACATTTAGTTGTTTGGGGTGCTTTTAAACAAGTCAAAGAACCCTTTAACCTGCTCGGTACCAGCGCCCTACATGTATGGCGCTGGAGCCGAAGTGCAAACATGGCTCCCACTCACACGTCCAGCGGACATCATGGCTAT
>CM065594.1:57579227-57615108 GCA_033119425.1 Bufotes viridis
AGACTGTTAGATGTGTAGTTTGTAATAAATATACTTTATTATTACACATACAGTGTCTAGTCTAATATTATTACAATCGCCGCCATAGCAATAGTAGCAGTGTAAGTTGTAGTTTAGTTCAGTGGATAGTGTATAGCAAAAGGAGGTTTTACTCATTATTTAAGGTATAAACAGGCGGAGTTATCAATAGACGATTCACGCCCATTTCTGAATATTAATTATTGGTATTTGCATAAATATTGATAATTAATATTCCCCCTTAACACACACATTCAAATGAATGAGGACGTGTGCTGTCCGCGGAGAACTAGTAAAGCACACGTCCGGGAAACACTGATGTGTGAATGAAACATTAGGCTCCAAATAACAAGGCACAATACTCTTTAAAAAAAAAAAGAAGTTTTTAATTAACAAAAAAAGAAAAATTTTACAAAAATGATAGCATCTGTTGATGTATTTTCAAGAATGCTTTACATGTACAGTAACTCAGTTCTCAAAATATTTTCTCACATTATACATAGCAAAAAGTATGTGACCCCCTTCTAGGGTACCTGCACAAGAGTGCAGATTTCAAAACAGAAAATCTGTGTGGTTTTTCGTACGAATTTCTGTGTGTTTCTACACCAGATCTGCACCAAAAACCATGAGTTACTTGCAATTTTAGGTGTGAATTTGATGGAGTTTTACCGCAGATCTCACCCTTAATTGAAAAGGGTGAAATCGCACCAAAGATCTCACACAACAAATGACATGCTGCAGATTTCTAAATTCGCAGGTACATTTTTGCATGGAAGAAAAAAAACGTGCGTAATCCGCATCTTGTGCAAGGTACCCTTAATTACTGAATTTGGATGTTTTAGTTGCATCCATTGTATACAGGTGTATAGTCATAGAAATTAGATAACTGTCCATTAAGTGTAGATTATCTCATGATTTCAGATCAACAACCTGCCTCCCTTGGGGTATACGCCGACACTGTATTGGCTAATTTTAATTTTTTTTTCAGGAAAAAAAATAACAGATTTTGATTAAGTTTTTGAGCCAAAGTTAGAAGTGGATTAGGGTAGTTTCACACTAGCGGTAAGGAACTCCGGCAGGCTGTTCCAGCGGGTGAACAGCCTGTCGGATCCGTCCTGCCACTAGTGCACGCGCGCCCCCGGACTACAGCTCCGGCCCCATTGAGTATAATGGGGGCGGACCGGAGTTCTCGCTCCAGCAAGCCAAACATGCCGAGAGTGGCCAGAATTAAGCATCGACAAAGTACGGTTGTTCACCCGCCCGGAACAGCCTGCCGGAGTTCCTTGTCGCTAGTGTGAAACTAGCCTTAAAGAGTAATAAGTAATATACATGAAAACATTTGGCTTTGACTAAAAAAAAACGTATCAAAAACCGCAATTGTATTAAATTTTTTTTTTTTTTTTGGTTGAGCGTAAAAGCATCCTAAATATATAGTCATATGGGGTAGCACTGAGGAAATAATGTAGCTTATAACCGGGACAGCAAATGAAGTTATTAACTTGATTAAGTAAACACATGATTTTGTCATCAACACACATCTGTTTGACCCACAAAACCGCATGACCTTTACAAACAGCGGTTTCCTGGTATAATTATGTGGCCACTTAAAGAGGACCTGTCCCCTCTCCTGCCACATCTGTTTAGTGATTACTTGCATTACCCATTTAATATCAATTCTGAAGCATATTCTTATGACTCTATGTTGTGCCGTTCCTTTATTATTCCCTCTAGAGTCTAGACATTATGAATGAATTGCCAGCAGTCTGCAATAAACTCCCATTCAGTTAGCACAGGATATAACTGAATGCAAAATGGACTGAAAACAAAGTCCCGTCCTGCATAACGGAAACCAGACGGATCCGTTATGCTGATCATAGACTTCTAGTATGACAGAATGCAAAACAGAATGCAAAATGGAATGCCTCTTAAGGCCCCTTTCACACGGGCGATTTTTCCGCGGGGGTGCAATGCGTGAGGTGGACGCATTGCACCCGCACTGAATCCGGACCCATTCATTTCTATGGGGCTATGCTATGGCTATGAGCGTTGATTTTCATGCATCACTTCTGCGTTGCGTGAAAATCGCAGCATGCTCTACTGTATATTGTGCATTTTTCACATTTCATAGAAGTGAATGGGGCTGTGGGAAAATCGCAAGCATCCGCAAGCAAGTGTCAATGCAGTGCGATTTTCCCGAATGGTTGCTAAGAGACGGGACCCGATCTTTATTATTTTCCCTTATAACATGGTTATATGGAAAAATAATAGCATTCTCAATAAAGAATGCTTTGTAAAATGTGGGGGTTAAGGGGTTAAAAATAAAAAACTTAACTCACCTTAGCCACTTGATCGCGTAGTTGCCGATCTCTTCTGTCTTCTTCAAGCATTCGCAGCCATCTAAAGGACCTGTGGTGACGTCACATCACATGGTCCAATCACATGGTCCATCACCATGGTGATGGACTATGTGATTGGACCATGTGATGAGCTCAGTGATCTCATCACAGGTCCTTTAGGCGGCAGCTAATGAATGAAGAAGAGAGAAGAGATCGGCAACTACACGGTCAAGTGGCTAAGGTGAGTTAAAGGGAACCTGTCACCAGGAAATTCACTGATAAACCAGGCATGCTGCCTTGTAGGGCTCGCTCTGCTGAATATAATGATACCTTTCACTTGGTGATCTGGTGCTTTATTGTGGAGAAATAGTACTTTTAATCCATATGCTAATGAGCTGATTTGAGTCCAGTAGTTGATATGAGTCCAGCGTTTTTTCTATTCAGAGCTATAGCCACTCCCCTATTCACTTCTTCAGTTGTAAAAGGGGCGTGGTTTATTACATCATTCATTCATTTTAATAACTGGAGGGAAAATGAATAACAGGGAATGCTTAGGTAAAAAAAGGGGGAGGAATATATTATTGAAGTTAGTAATTATGATAAGGGCTAGTTTGTTCATGGGGTGATAAACACATGATGGCTGATAAGGGACATGTCGCCGTGGGTATGGCAGTTAGGCTTTAAAGTGAAAGGCAGCAAGGCTTGTACTGGCTATAATGCAGGTCATTTTTTTAAACCACGCCCCTTTTACAACTGAAGAAGTAAAAAGGGGAGGGGCTACAGCTCTGAATAGAAAAAATGCTGGACTCATATCAACTACTGGACTCATATCAGCTCATTAGCATATTGATTAAAAGTAATATTTCTCCACAATAAAGCAACAGATCACCAAGTGAAAGGTATCATTATATTCAGCAGGGTGAGTCCTACAAGGCAGCATGCCTGCTTTATCAGTGAATTTCCTGGTGACAGGTTCTCTTTAAGTTTATTTTTAACCCCTTAATCCACATTTTACAAAGCATTCTTTATTGAGAATGCTATTATTTTCCCTTATATCCATGTTATAAGGGAAAATAATAAAATCTACAGAATACTCTACCCGAAACCGGACTTCAGTGATGAAGTCAGGGTTTGTGTCTGGGTACCAAACATGCCAATTTTTCACACGCTTGTGTACAACGCATTACATTTTCCTGCAACGCACCCGCCTCTTATCCGGGCGTCAAACATGAGGTCCGTGTGAAAGATGCCTAAAGGCATAGAATTCCGTTATATTCCATGCCAATGGAACTTCCCCACCGCCTGAACCTGAACGCCGAACCTGAAGACGTCGGGTTCACTCATCCCTAGGATTAACCGAAGTACAGCACGACATGGAGTCATCAGAATGAATGAGCCAGAATTGTTATTGCCTGGGGAATGCAAGTACATAGTTACTGAAACAGATAAGTCAGGAGAAGTGAAATGTCTTATAGTTTGAATGATATTCTGTTTAGCTACCTATATATAATTTTTGCACTAGGATGACAGCAAATGTTGGTCTCATATGTTAATCCAGTAATAAAAACAAACAAAAAAAAAAACACAACCACCATACTGTACCTTAACTAAATAAGTTGGTAAGTATCTGGAAGCTGCCGCTGGACCAATAGGATATTTAACAGTAGCCACGGGAGCAAGAGCCAAAAATAATGTAATTTTATTTGCCAGTTCTGGAATGGTAGAAAAGGCAATGAATCCTGTAATGACAGAATAAAAGGATCTGCACTGAAAGACTATTCTGTCATGATGACGAAAACATAAGTTCCCTAAAAGAGTATAACATTATAAAAACATGGATGCCTTCTTCCAGTACCAGCCCCTCTGTTACCTATGTGTCATGTCTTGCATTGAAGCTTAGCCCTATTCATGTAAGGGATCATGCACACGACCGTATGCCCTCCGAGACATACGACGGTCCGTGAGCGGCCAATATGTCCCGGAGCGGCATCGATCGTGCGCACGGGAGTACACAGCATCATAGATTACAAGATCACAATGATGCAATGCACGTTGAGCCGTCAGTGGGACTAATGTCCCGCACTTATATGATCTTATGGGTGCGGGACAATAGCCCCGCAGGCGGCCCGACGCGCACAGCATCATTGTAATCTATGATGCTGTGTACTCCACAGCATGATTGATGCCGCTCCAGGACATATGGCCCACTCAGGGAACGTATGTCTCAGAGGGCATACGGTCGTGTGCATCAGCCCTAAGGCTAGGTCCAGGTAAAAAAACAGAACAGGTGGAGATATTTCCATTACACCTGAACTCTGAGTTGGCTTCACTACTGGTTTTGGCTCACAATAACTAATCACATAACTGAGGTGTGAACTCAGACGTATTCGTTCTGTTCCGTGCAATGGGGACCACAATTTGCGGTCCCCAATGCACGAGCAATGTCCGCAAAAAATGCTGTGTGCTGTCTGCATCAGTATGTCCGTTCCGTCAACCACAATTAGTGTCCCAAGAGGTTCATGATGAGGATGAGACACAGTTGTCAATAACTGAGGTTGTTTATATTTCAACAAGTCAGGAGGATGACGAGAGTGAGGAAGTGGAAGAGGAGGTGGTGGACGATGAAGTCACTGACTCAACCTGGGAAGATGGCAAGCCGAGCGAGGACAGCAGTACAGAGGGGAAGGGATCCGCAGCACCGCAACAGGCTGGAAGAAGCAGTGGGATGGCAAAAGACAGAAGGCGGGCCACACCAAACAGACCCGCAACTGTTCCCCGGAGCACCCCCTTGCAGCAATCTCCCTTGCCAAGGGATAGGTGTTTTGTAAGGAAAGTGTGGATGATAAAAGAATTGTCATTTTCAACCTGTGCCATACCAAAATGAGCAGGGGCGTGAACACTAGAGACCTCACCACCACCAGCATGATCCACCGCATGGCATCAAAGCACCCTAATTGGTGGGCCGAATGCCTGGGTCCACAATCAGTGTCTGCGGGTCACACCACTGCCTCCTCTTCCCCTGTGTTACGTGCTGCCCAATCCCCTGTCCAAGACGCAGGCCTGGATACCTCCCGCCATGCACCTGGACCTTCGCAAACACCATCAGCTAGCAGATTCACTTCTGTGTCCCAGCGCAGAATACAGATGTCTGTAACCTAGGCCTTTGAACGAAAGCGCAAACACCCAGCCACCCACCCTAGATGCGCACCTTTCAAAATTTCTGGCCCTGGAGATGTTGCCATTTAGAATTGTGGACACTGAGGCTTTCTGCAGCCTGATGGTGGCGGCGGTCCCGCGTTACTCTGTCCCCAGCCGCCAATATTTGTCTGATAATGGCTGTAACTAGGTGGCAGCTTTGGAGCTCGGCAAGCTCACACACATACCATGCCTTGCCCAAGGGTTCAACCTAGTGGTTCAGCGGTTTCTCAAAAACTACCCCAATTTGCCTGAGCTACTGGTGAAGGTGCGCCGCATGTCTGCCCATTTCCGCAAGTCATCGACAGCTTCCGCCGGTCTGTCAACGCTGCAGCAGGGCTTGCAATTGCCAGCTCACCCAATGTTGTAAGATGTGAGCACGTGCTGGAACTCGACGTTCCACATGTTGGCTAGGCTTTGTGAGCAGCAGAGGGCAGTAGTGGAATACCAGTTGCAACATGGTCATCGCCTTTCCAGTCAGCTTCCGTTCTTCACAAGCAACGAGTGGGCATTGATGTCTGACCTCTGTGAGGTTTTACGCAACTTTGAGGAATCAAAACTGATGGTGAGCGGCGATAACGCCATTATCAGCGTAACCATCCCACTTCTGTGTCTACTTAAACGCTCGCTGCTCACAATGAAGGTGGACGCTTTGCATGGGGAAGAGGTGGAAATGGGAAAAGACAGTACAGAGGGTGATAGCCAGATCTCCCTCATTTCCCTCAGTGTGTTGCCTCAACTATGGCGAATAAAAGAGAACTTTGAAGAAGCATTACTTTGAGTGCCGATCCTTCCTATACTACTCCCTCATTTCGTCTTCTCAGTGCGAATTGGATGATGAGGAGGAGGAGGAGCAGCAGGAGATGGTTGCCTCCACTACAGAGGGTAGTACTCATGGAAGTTTTATTCCATCTGTTAAGTGTGGATGGGTCGAAGAGGAGGAAGAGAATGAGGAGATTGAGAGTCATCCTCCTGATGAGGACAGTGAAGTCTTGTCTGTTGGGACTCTGACACACATGGCTGACTTTATGTTAGTCAGCCTTTCCCGTGACCCTCGCGTTGTACGAATTTTGGCCAACACCGATTACTGGCTGTTCACCCATCTTGACCCCCGCTACAAAGAGAACTTCTTATTTCTCATTCCTGTGGTGGAGAGCACTAGCAAAATGGTGCAATGCTGGAAGGTCCTTGTGGAAAAATTGTTCCAAAAATTTCCAGCTGACAACGCTGGCTGCAGAGTACGTAGTTCCTTGGCCAACCGAGGAGGGGAGAGGAGGGAAACACACAGCAGTTCCAACAGAGGCAGGGCAACACTCTCCAAGGCCTGGGACAGTTTTATGACACCCCGTCAGCACCCTCAACCTGATGCGCAGCCTAGTGTCACAAGGAGGGAAAATTTTTGGAAGATGGTGAAGGAGTACATAGCAGACCGTGTCAGAGTCCTCAGTGATCCCTCCGTGCCCTACAACTATTAGGTGTCCAAGCTGGACACGTGGCACGAACTGGCACTCTACACCTTGGAGGTGCTGGCCTGCCCCGCTGCCAGCGTTTTGTCAGAGCGTGTATTTAGTGCTGCTGGGGGCATAATAACTGATAAGCGTATCCGCCTGTCAACTGAAAATGCTGACCAGTTGACTGTTATAAAAATGATCAAGGCCTGGATTGCCCCTGACTTCCCTACTCCCCCAGAGGAAAGCGGCTGAACATAAAGGCACTCTAAATGTGGCTTTTATGGTGTATTGAATACACTGTATTCCCATGCACGCCTTCCACCACTAAGAAGGATATATGGTTCAATCTCCCTTTTCTTGTCCTCCTCCTCCTCCATCATATCAACATGCTTATTATGCTGCCTTCGCTCCTAATGTTTTAGAGGGTCAGCTCAGCAGCGGGCCCTCACCCATAATGTTTTTGAGGGTCACCAGCAGGCACCCATAATGTTTTTAGAGGGTCACCAGCAGGCCCTCAACCATAATTTTTTGAGGTTCCCCAGCAGGCCCTCGATCACAATGTATTTGAGGGTCACCAGCAGGCCCTCCCACATAACGTATTTGAGGGTCACCA
Source organism: Bufotes viridis (assembly GCA_033119425.1). NCBI lineage: Eukaryota > Metazoa > Chordata > Amphibia > Anura > Bufonidae > Bufotes > Bufotes viridis. Next base: position 57,586,841 of record CM065594.1, read on the forward strand.
GCAGGCCCTTGTTTATAATGTTTAGAGGGTCACCAGCAGGCCCTCGCCCCTAATGTTTTAGATGGTCAGCTCAGCAGCAGGCCCTCGCTCATAATGTTTTAGATGGTCAGATCAGCAGCAGGACCTCGCCCCTAATGTTTTAGATGGTCAGATGAGTAGCAGGCACTCGCCCCTAATGTGTAATAAAGGGTGTATTATAATGCCGGTTCCTTGTAATTTTTGGCAGCCCTTTCACTTACTGCATAGGCTTTATGAGTGTAGGAGTCCCACTACCCGAACAATTGTACCACAATGTGAATAAGGCCCTCCTTTATGTGATATACAGGTTGTATCGGAGTGCCTCTTCCTTGTAATTTTTGGCAGCACTTGCACTTTATATACAAGTAAATATACAGGAAAGAATGTCTCCTAACAATTTTTCCTTTAAAAGCGATTTTATCTTCGGTTTTGTGCGTATTATTGTCAGTCTGTAAAAGAGGCGTACTACTCGGACAACATCATTCCCAGCAGCAACATGGGAGTCCAAGATGCATCCACACATCCTCCCCATGCTGTTCCCGAACTATTTCAGTGGTGTTTCCATCAATTTCGGACTTTTTCATGTGAACCAGACACCCTCCCCTCTTCAGAGCAGGGGGTGCCTGGTTTAATGCTCGGGTTCTCCCATTGACGCATCCCGAGGTGTTCTATTCGAGCACCAGAGCACCCAAGCACTTTGGTGCTCGACCAACACTAGGGATAACCCCTTTATAGTAGCGGAGGCCCTAAGTATTTGCCCATAATCTGCCTCTGATTTTGCTCACTATTTCTGTTACAAAGTGTGGCAGCTCTGGGGCTCTTATATGAAAGTAAGATTATCCTTCATTGTAATTGTTATTTTACAGGATAATCTGTCTTCAAACAGTCTTTCTAAATAAGTATCAAATATTCTTACCTATAGTAGTGCCCTGTGAATGACCAACGTAATATAATTGCTTCAGGCCCGTTTTTTGCAAAATAAAATCTATCACTGCAGGAAGATCTTTCTTTGCCATCTCATCATAACTGGAAAGCAGAAAAATGATGGGGTTAAATGTGCATGTTAATTATTAATTGAATAAAATATAATAAAACACACAGGACAAGAAAAATAAACTAGGGTATTATTTCATGGATTGGGATATTTTTATTAAAATAGTTTTCCAGGAAAACACATTGAAGCTTTCATCTTAAAGGGCATCTATCAGCAGATTTGTACCTATAACACTGGTTGACTTATTACACGTGCGCTTGGTCTCATGTTCATATGTGCCCGCATTTTTTAGAAAAATTAAGTTTCAATACATGCAAATGAGCCTTTAGGAGCAACGGGGGTGTTGCCATTAGATCTAAAGGCTCAGCTCCTCTGCAATTGCTGCGTCATCTGCACTTTGGTACTTCAAACTATTCCTTAGATAAATCATATTTCAATTTGGAACTGAGAATCAGCTACTTTAAGACTACAATATACAAACATAAATTTGTAGCCATGGGGGCATGGCTTAGCTCTGGAAGGAGCAAGACGTGTGTGGCGCGAGCCCCGCTTCTGCCTAACGAGTAATCAGACTGGAGCGGTGTCTTAACGCAGTCCCCGGCCTCCATCTCCTCCTCCCCTACAAAGGGATCCACAGGGCACCCAACTTACTGGGTTTAAGCGCTGATGTCTTTACCGGACTGGGAGGTCTCCGCTGCTCGGTGCGCTGCCGACATCCTTAGCCTTTCCTAATTAATTTGGTCCACCGGAAGTGCCCTGTGACTGCTGTGCTGAGCACCGAGGGTGAACCTACTCCATACAGGCTATACTGCACAGGACTTTTTGGTGGTCGCCATTTTTTAACTGGAGACGATAGCTAGGTAGGTTATTGCAGTTACCCCACGTTGGTGCCACATTATTCAGATTGCGACATATGCACTTGGCAAGAGCCCTGCTGTGATTTTTCTCTGGAGTACCTCACTTGGCAGTCTAAGGCATTCACCCACTTATCAACAGAGTGTACTCTGATCTGTTTTTCCTTACTGCACATCAATATACAGAAAGCTGCATTGAGGGTCTTTGGCACAATTTTTCATGAGTGTACATTTTTATCACCCGCTTATATGTAACTACTCTGACTTTTGGCAGGATCGGTGCCCTTGATAATCACTTTTCCTGCATATTTAGCTGGCATACACTCTACCTCCACCTAGAATACCGAAAATATCCTCATTATTGTAAAAGTTGGGAAACCTGAAGGAACTGGTTCAGCAGCTAACAAGAAAACGCGGTCAGAAATGGGGAAATTCCTCCATAAGAAACTCCCCAGCCCTAAAGCTCCTCCTCAACATTCTGTTTCTGGACTTGCAGAGAACATAACAGTTCAAGTAAAGAGGATGTGCGGGAAGAGGACTCTAACATCTCAACTTCCCTTCTGCGGGAACTAACTGACATAAAGGCGGACATCCGTGGGATTGGAGGCCGGGTGGAGCAACTTGAGGCGACTCAAGCTTCTCTTGTTTCTTTTGGAGAATCTACTGCCTCTGCCCTGCACTATTGTCAGTCTCACTTCAATAGTCTTGCATCTTATATCGAAGACCAAGACTACAGGGGCAAGGGCAATAATCTGAGACTGAAACAAGTTCTGGAATCAGTCCCCCTAGCCTCTATTATGGAAGTCACATTCGACATCCTGAAGCCCCTCTTGCCGTTTTTTTCCTTAGGCTCCATAAGCAATTCCTTACATATGTTTGGAGGTTCTCCCATCACAGAATCTCTTATTCTACCTTGATCAGGCACAAACGGGATGAGGCAATTGGTTTTCCAGACTTAATGTCGTTGTATGAGGCTGTTCAGATGTCCTGTGTCCTTGATTGGCATAAACGCCCCCACACCAAACTTTATGTAGTCATAGAAGAGGAAGTGGCGCAATTTTCCCTCACACAAGCTTTACTCATTGTACAAATGTAAGTTCCTCCTCCAGAGGGCCTCAATGTCTTAACTAGAGCCCTTCTGTACTCTTGGAGGAATACCACTCAGAAACCCTTTGTATGGCCACTCCCATCCACCTATTACATGGTTTGATTGAACCTGATGTCTTTATGGCCTTTGTATAATGGCCCTGTATTTTTCTAAAGCTTTATGTATTTGATCCTGCTCTACTATCTACTAGCTACTATCTACTACCTGGACATTGCAATTTGGCGTCACAAACAGGATCCGATGCAGCACCAGCAGAGCAAGTCATCATGGATCCAGCCCCAGTGGATCAACACAGCCAACACAGCCAGTGGCGACCACCCAGTCTTCATCTGAGGTGTACCAGCCCCAGGAAAGCATCTGCAACTGTAATTGTCCCCTTTGTGGGATCTGTTGCAAGCAAGTGACTGTACTAGTGAGACTGCACCTGCATCACTAGTTGGGGACTGGGTTAATGCCTCATTGTGCAACTATACGTTGCTGCCCTCAGGGAGGTTAAGTCATGACCTAGTTCTGAGAAGCGTACTGTTGACCACATTTTAGACAGACTTGCCATCATGTTTGGCAAGCGCACTTTGTCAGAAGTGCATTTCATTAGCCATAAACAAAAGATGGGTGAAAACCTACGAAATTTTGCTCTAAGTCTCCAGGAAGCTCTGCATGCCACCCAGCACATGGGTCCACATGAGTTACTAGACCCAGACCACACTGACTTAACGAAGAGCAGTCAGAGCCCCTAGGTTTCTGCAGTTAGGGAACAGTGCTTGGAGGGGATACTCTGCCAAAACTACCTGAGTGTCCAGAAAACGACGCTGAAACAGGGATACTCTGCCACAGACCCTGGGCCTCTAGCCTTTGGCCAGGGTACCAGCCTTCTAAAAAAAGAGACAGTCTAGATCAGGCCTTTCCTTAGCATCAAACCCTTCTTCTGCAAGGGAGGAGACTGGAGAAGCCAGTCCCATGCCTCACCTGTATTGCTTTGCACCTGAATTCCTCCAGTAAAGATGAACGCTGGTTTACTGCAGACCCTGACTCCTGGCTGTGCAGTAGGAAGCTGTCTTACATTTAGAACTGGCGCTGGATGCACCAAAGTTAAGCCTATGGGGCTTTATTAAGACCGGCGTCTAAAAAAATATTCCTATAATAAAGGTGCTGGACATATTTATTGTACTAGCAAGTGACTATAATGATGCAAGCCCATACACTATACTGGTTTGAACTGTAAATGCTGCCATACCGATATGTGCTAAATACCAATAAACTGCATGCTGCCACTTGAAATGGATAATTCAAATGTACATACATAAATACAATAGAAAGACTGTGCATGAATAAAGGAGCTCACAGTCTAATACAAGAGCTGTGTCACCGGTCACCTCAACGCACACTTCACGTCAGCTTCTCTGCATCCTCTCCACATTGATTGACAGGGCCATCACATTTACACTGCCTGGCCCTTTCAAAGTGCAAAGGGCGCAGCAGTTGCAGAGAGCAGAGCCTCTAGGTAGGACGCCCCATTGCTCCTAAAGGCTAATTTGTATGTATTAAAACATCATTTTTCCCAGCAATGCGGCCACATATGAACATGGGACCAACACAGATGTCTTCAGCTGCCAAGTGCACATGTAACACAGGTCAACCAGTGTAATAGGTACAAATCTGCTGACAGAGGGCCTTGAAGCTATGAATTTAAGATTGCTGGAGATCTGAGATCCTGATCTGAAATAATGGGTCTTTGAATGGGGCTATGATGTAGTACCAGGCACAGCCACAAGTATGGACGCACTGCTGGATATGGCTAAAGGTTGAAGGGGTACAGCGCTTTCTACAGCCCTGCATCCAGGTCATTGCTGGGGGGCTTGGGGTTCAGACTTCAATGATCACACAGTGATTGCCTATCTTGAGAATATACCACAAATGTGTTTTTTTAGATACAATGTACAGACTGATTTACCAGACATTAATCAAACGAAATCATTCAGAACAGGCATACTGTACCTAAAAGCCCAGAATTCGCTGTCTGCAGGGGACAGAGTCTTGTGCCTCCGAGACCAGGTATTACCCCGACTGTTTCCCATCCACACGTCATAACCTGCATCTGCCAGGATGAAGCCCAGACTATTGTATTCAAAGTTTGTGACCCAGTTGCTGGCATCCGCAAGCAGACCATGCTGTAGGAATACCACGGGTTTAGTTCCTAAAGTATTAAAAAGAATAGAAGGTGCATGAGTTAAATAACACATAATTAATATTTATTCCCTATATCACCCAGGACAAGTAGGCATGCAGAGCTATAGCTAGGCATTTCTTCACCCCGAGGAAAAGATTCACTCTTGCAAACCCCATTTATATACGCAGATACTCTCATGAACACACCTGTAGAAGTTAACAAAATGTGTCCCCCCCCCATAAAATGTAACATACATACTGCTATGGCACGCACATACACGGTACCACTATACACACACACACATTTGTAGTGCAGCTATACTGCAAACTAATTTAGCACTTCTACATGATAAACAAATATATACATTGCTAACATACATATATCCATACATGCATGCACATTAACACATACAGTACATTCATACACATACCTTATATAGATACACATTACACAAACCCACTACACATATTAAACAAATACTTATCTCACCTGCAGACCTGTCTCATCCCAGCAGTGGAGAAGTAGTGAGCAGAAGATAGAACCTTTCTGCAGATACCTGGATCAGGTAACAACAGCTGATATGAAGTTCCAGCTGATGTAACTTAACAAAACACAGACATGAGATGGAAGGATCTTATCATCCTTATCATCCTATGCCTCTGCCGGATCACTACCTAAGGACACCCGAGGTAAGTGCCCTACCTGCCCTCTCCTAGCTATGCCCCTGTATGCATGCAAGCAAAATAGAATTGCAAGTGTTGACTAAAACATGATGTCACGTCACTTACAGGAATGCTTACCTACTATATTTGGCTACATGGTAGCTGTACATAAGGGGATGACAATAATCTGTGACTCTAGCGGTCCTACAGTGAATGAATAACACATAAGATCTTTTGCGGTCTCTGTCTCACCACCATTGCGGCACTGAGTTATAGAGACTCAATGTTATACCTTCATCACGTTCACGAAGCCATTGGTTTATGGAGAACTGACTTCTAAATATCTAATCAAATAAAAAAATATATCTTCTTTGACAAACGATAAAACTTTACATATTATCAATGTCCTCAGTGTTGGACTGGGTTCCTTGTGTGCACCAAGGGAAATGGTCCACCATCCATCTAAACAGAACGTGTGCACGTGACCTTTTCATTACATCATAAACTAAGTTATCATAGATGAGATGAGCAAATCAATTCTACAAGAATAAAAAAAATTATGAATTTCCCAAAAAATTTGTTTGTAGGAAACTGAAGGTTTTGGGCCATGTCCCACATGAATCGCTCAAAATGGCATCTACCATTTTCCATATCAGAATACAGGGAAGATAAGGCCAGTTTAACACTGGTGTTAAGCTTTTCCGGTAGACTGTTCCGGCAGCGAAACAGCCTGCCAGATCCATACTACCGTTTGCACACGTGTGATGCCGGAAGTCCGCCCGGCCCCATTCACTATAATGGGGAGCTGTGGCGATCCAGCCACAGCACGCCAAATATGCCGAGAGGCGGTACGACTAATAGCGCTGCACACATGCGCAATAGGTAGTATGGATCCGGAAGGGGAACAGCCTGCCGGAAAACCTTAACGCCAGTGTGAAACTGGTCTAAAAAGAGAGAAAGATAAGCACATGAACCCCCTCCTAGGGTGCTTGATCATAATGCCTCGCAGTCAACCTCAGACAATCACGAGGTACTATAGCTGTGATGTCAGTGAATGTGACATAGGCCCTATATAAGATCCCCGCCAGGGTCTGCCATGTTTTTCTAGGCTTCTACATTGAAGGAAAGTATGACTGCATAATAGAGGAAAGAGATCTGTAAACACAGAGATGTTATTTCACAGTGAAAAGGAGATAACAGCTAGTTAGATTGTTTCACAAAGACATAGGTTTTACAGGAGTCAGTGTGTCATATCGTGTAATTTATCCAGGCTGCCTCAGGGAGGCTGGTAGTGGCAGTCATTTGTAAGACTTCTTGTTCTACCATAGAGTATTAAAATGTATAATATTTAATTTTGTTTTTTGAGTACTTCCGTGGGGTTCCGTTCCGTGCTTCCGTTCTGCAAAAAAAATACAACTTGGGTCCGCGATCCGCATGCGGCTGCCCCACGGTCGGTGCCCGTGCATTGCAGTCCGCAGCACGGGCCTGGCCAGCACACGCTTGTGTGCAAGAGGCCTAAGGCTGGCCCCTGTAGGTGCATGTGCCAGTAAATTTTTTGTCCTCTTGCTCCCCCTAATTGTTCCTTGTGTTATTAAAGACTCCCCTGGCTTTGGATTTCTGGATTTGACTTTGCGATTACGGTTTTGGCTTCTGGTGTTTTGGTATTGTATTTGATCTCCTGGTTCTGACTTTTTGGCGTGTTTTGGTTTCTCGTTTGCGTGTGGCGTATTTGTACTGTATTGACCTACTGGCTTTTGACCCTTTTTTCTGTACTACTACTCTCTCAGTGTTTGTCCCTTTTATGTGTCGTCCTTCACATATTGTAGTATAGGGACTGTCATCCAGTTGTGGGTCACTGCTTAGGGTGATCGTGCAAGTAGGTAGCGATAGTGGGTCCGGGCAGTTTAGGACTGCACTATCCCTGTTTGTGTGTGAAGGTAGTCTGTTGCCTGAGAAATTGGACTGTATGCCCTGTAACATATTTCTTACTGTTTTAATATCAATTTAATTTCAAGTGCTCGGTATGCACAGAAGTGTCATTGACATCATCAAGAGCCCTCAAGAGAGTAACTCATAGCTCAATAAGAAAATTGTTCAGAGGAAATATTAACCCCTTAAATGACTTGCCCTGTTTCAGACAAAAAACAAAAGCTTATTCAGTACAGCGATCAAACAAAATATACCGTACCTGCAGACTGATGTCTAATGCCATGTGGTATTCTGTTGACTGTTAGGATGTATCCATCTTCAGTGACCACCTCATATTCCTCACTGGGATATCCTCGGTAGCTGATTAGTTGTGTCTAAAACATGGAAAATACTATCTAATATTACTAGTAACTTTATTATCTAATGGCTTAGGCTACGTTCACACTAGCGGCACGGACCTCCAGCAGGCTGTTCCGTCTGTTGAACAGCCTGTCGGATCCGTCCTGCCCCTAGTGAACGTGTGCCCCCGGACATGTCATAGTTTTATTCCGGCGGCCTCTCGGTGTGCGCTACCGTGCCTCCGCCGGAACTCCGCCCTGTCCCCATTATAGTCAATGGGGCCGAAGTGGTAGTCCGGGGGCACACATTCACTAGCAGCAGGACGGATCTGACTGGCTGTTCACCCGACGGAACAGTCTGCTGGAGGTCCGTGCCGCTAGTGTGAAAGTAGCCTAACAAAAAAAAAATATATATATATATGTATATATATATATATATATATATATATATAAAAGGATTTTTGGAGATTAGAACATGGGCAAAAAGAATTGGATGCAAAAAAAAAAGGCAGTTGTGAAAAGAACTGCTGTATCCTTGGAAAGTCATGAAAGCAAATTTGAACATAAGGTATATGTACCCGTATGTTGTTCTTTAATACATAATGTCCATTCTATTAGAGTGTGCAGGTTTTCCATAGCTATACTGTACATATGTTACATGTATCTAAATCACATAAGGCCTGTATAATCATACTTCTCTACCTTTGGAGACCTAAGTAATACTAAGAAATACTACACCCATTTAGCCATAAACTATTTGTTGGATGGAGGGGACTCCTCAGAAATATTATTTTATACTGGTAGTGTACAGTAGTGCCGTATGTTTCTACTTTTATTGTTAAAATGTATTAAAAAGAAAAAAACTTAATTTTTGCATGGACATAAGTATTTAGACCCTTTACTATGACACTTGGAATTTAGCTCTGAGGACCTCCAATTTCTCTTGATCATCTTTGAGATGTTTCTACACCCTAATTCGACTCTGCCTGTGGTAAATTCCTTTGACTGGACATTATATAGAAATAAACATCCTGTCTATATAAGGTCTCAAAGCTGGAAATGCATATCAGAGCAAAAACCAAGAAATGAAGAGGAAAGAACTTGAAGAATTGACAAAGCAAGGAATGTGTGGAGGCATAGATCTGGGACAGGTCATAAAAAATATGCAAGAGCACAGTGACAAGCATAGTTTTCAAATGGATTGACTCTGGAACAACCAGAACTTAGTAAGAGAGGTGACCAAGAACCCAATAGTCACTCTGGCTAAGCTCCAAAATCTTGTGTGCAGGTGGGAGAAACGTCTAGAAGGTCAACCATCACTGCAGTACTCCACCAATTTGGGGAATATAACACAAAGTGAAAAAAAGAAAGGGCCTGAAGACTTTCCGAATGCATTGTACATGCTGTGCTATTTTTCTCACTCTCTGCCTGAGCAATAGATTCACTAGTTTGTTAGATCCTGCAAAGGTGCTAATCTGCTTGCCTGTGTATCGATTTCTTCTTGGTCTCCAGATTTGAACCCTCTGCCACCTGACCTGTGCCTGATCACCATACTGATTCTGAGCTGACTGTCCCGACCTTCAGACTTGTTTCCCGGATTTTCAAGAACTGTGCTTGCCCTGATCTCTGCCTGTTACTGTCCAGGAGTTTCGCTTATTCCCCACACCAATGTCTGTCACCTCCCTGGGTCAGCTGTCAACCGCACTGAAACTACTTCAGAAGGGAACAGCCTGGTGGCTCCCCTAATGTGAAGTCCAGATCCCTGTATAGGAGTTAAAGGATGAATACCAGGAGACTGCCAGGATAATATCCTCAGTTTTAACCTAAAATCAAACCAATTGGTTGACAGTGTTTCTACACCCACTGATTGTAATAGATCGTGGTTCTATCCCAATGCCCTCCCTTTCATTCATTCCTCTGCTTTTCCCCTTGCTTCCTTTGATCCTTTGAGATCAAAGCAGCGTGAAAGAGAAATGGAGACCTGTGTTCAGCGACTGCTTCTGTCCTGTAGCCTATCCATTGTGAAACAAGGCCTCCACGTTTTGAGCCTGTGCAGGGTACTTTCTCTTCCTGCTCCAGCAGTTTGGTTATCCAGTGGGGTTTCTACTTTCAGTGCCACCCCAACCCCTTCTGGCGCTTAGCTTGTGGATTGCTTTCCCGCATTCAGTATGTTCCATCAGTGAGGTTAGTATTCTCTCTTGGTGTGAATAAGGAACATATGGATAGGAAGGTGAAGAGTCTAAGAAAATCTTGGGAAACTGCATCCATGATTCTTAAAATTAATGTTGCTGGCACATCCATTCCATCTTCGATAGATAGATAGATAGATAGATAGATAGATAGATAGATAGATAGATAGATAGATAAACCAATTAGTCTCCCCTTAAAGAGAATATATTTTGTGACCAGATCCTTTAGTCTCGTCCAATTCTCAGAATGGCAATGGGATTTTTGGCTGACAGTTCTACAGAATCAGTCAGATTTAAGGCAAGGATGTAATGTTAACTAAGGCCCCTTTCACACCTGCGTTCTTCTTTTCCGGCATAGAGATCCGTCGTCGGGTCTCTATGCCGGAAAAATCCTGATCAGGATCATCCCCATGCATTCTGAATGGAGAGAAATCCGTTCAGGATGCATCAGGATGACTTCAGTTCAGGACCGGAGCGTTTTGGACGCAGCAAATACCGCAGCATGCTGCGCTTTTGTTCCGTCAAAAATCCGAACACTTGCCGCAGGCCGGATCGGAATTAATGCCCATTGAAAGGCATTAATCCGGATCCGACCTAAGCTAAACGTCGTTTCGGCGCATTGCCGGATCCGACATTTAGCTTTTTCTAACTAGTTACCATGGCAGCCAGGACGCTAAAGTCCTGGTTACCATGTGAAATGTAGCAGGGAGCGGGAGCGGCATACTTACATTCCGTGCGGCTCCGGGACGCTCAGGATGGCGTCAGGGCGCCCCAGTGCATGGATCACGTGATCGCATGGATCACGTGATCCATGCGCATGAAGCGCACTGAGCGTCATTCAGAGCGCACCGGAGCCGCACGGAATGGCATACCGCTCCCCGCTCCCGCTCCTACTATGGCAACCAGGGCGCTAGTAGCGTCCTGGCTGCCATAGTAACCTGAAAGCAGTCGAAGACTGATCAGGATCCTGATCAGTCTTCTAATGCTCAGGTGACTTGCGTTCTGACGGATCCGGCAGGACGGAAGTGCCTGCCGGATCCTCAGAGCGCAAAGTGTGAAAGGACCCTAAAATAAATGATGTTCTATTAAAATTATAGCAGAATGGGGCACATTTATTAAGACTAGCGTTTTAGATGCCGGTCTTAATAAAGCCCCATAGCTGGCAGTGGTTCCCCTGGAAGTTATGAAGAGGTGCCGGCCTCTCTATAACCTTAGCGCATCCAGTACCAGTTCTAAATATAGGATAGCTTCCGAGAAAACGATGAATGAAATGGGCCTGCTGGTTCGTCCCCTTCCCTGCCCACGCCACACTATCAATTTTACACACCTGGCGTGTGCGGGGAGAAGTCGCAGATAGCGGCACAACTTACTGTTGCCCTGCCATCTGCGCCTGAAATATGCCTAATACAGGAGTATTTCAATATAATAAATGAACCCCAATATGTTTTTGGCACAGAATCAGATTAAATCTTGGAGAAAGCAGCTGACGAAAAGGGCTTTCCAGTGAAAAAGCCTGTAGTAAAATAATAATAATAATAATCTCATTTTTGTAGGAATAAAGGCCATACCGACAAAGGAAGAGGTACATGAAGCCATGAAAATACATTTTCTGCAATAGAATCAATACCCCCTCACCCTTCAAGACTTCTTAGAACTCAACAATTGTAGAATACCTAAAACAATAAGTTCCAAAGGTGAAAACTATACAAAGGTCACTTTTCCACATTCTTCCTAGTCAAAAATTAAAACGGTTCGTCTTGAACCATAAATCACAAGTCCCTAAAGAAATTGATTACAAAGAAACGCATAAAAACAAATTAACAGTAGGAATTAACTTCCATTGTTATCTGCAATGATGACCAGTAGCTTTAGGCCTCTTGCACACGGGCGTCATGTTTGACGCCCGGATAAGAGGCGAGTGCGTTGCGGGGAATCGCCACGATTTTCCGCGCGTGTGCTAACGTTTGTAGTGCGTTTAGCACGCGCGTGAAAAATCCGCATGCTTGGTACCCAGACCCGAAGTCAGACTTCATCACTGAAGTCGGTTTCGGGACTTGGATGAAGGACCTGCCGTGATGTCACAGGATCACATGGGTCACATGGTCCACTCAAATGCTTCTATGATTGGACCATGTGACCCTGTGACGTTACCACAGGTCCTGAAGCAAGCAATCATCAAGAGAGAAGACGTTCTGGGGCTCTGCGCGTACAATGGGAGAATGTGAGTTAACTCTTTATTATTTTTAACCCTCTATAGCCCAGGGAACATTGCATTCTGTAATTAGAATGCGATTATTTTCCCTAATAACTATGTTATAAAGGAAAATAATAACGATCGGGTCCCCATCCCGATCGTATCCTAGCAACCATGCGGGAAAATCGCAACGCATCCGCACATGATTGCGGATGCTTGCGATTTTCCCGCATCCCCATTCACTTCTATGGGGCCTGCGTTGCGTGAAAATCGCAGAATATAGAACATGCTGCGATTTTCACGCAACACAAAAGTGATGCGTGAAAATCACCGCTCATGTGCACAGCACCATAGAAGTGAATGGGTCCGGATTCAGTGCGGGTGCAATGCGTTCACTTCACGCATTGCACCTGCGCGGAAAACTCGCCCGTGTGCAAGAGGCCTTATATTAATACGTATGTTAATTAGTTGTATGAAAACTTACCACAGTCATATATGCTTCAGGATCAGGAGGAAATGTAACGCATTGATTTTCACTATAGTCAAACAGCATTTGGCTGGAACATCCGTATATCATAATGGTCACTGCAAACCATCTCCACATTTTTGGGCTATAAAAAAACATAGGTATTTTAATGACACATGAGTTTACTGTATAGCAAAAAGACCCTGATTTATCAAACTGGTTTTGTATTTTTTTGGAGTCTGCGACAGTCTGCGACAGGACAAAGTTATTTTTGCTCTTGCTCGGTTAACTTTAGAACCCCAGCTGTGTCGAGCACTTTTTTTGGCCTTATTTATCATGGGGTTGTCTCGAGAAATTGTCTCCACTGCTCTCCACTCCTGATCTGCTGTAACTGTGGCAGGTGAAAATAAGTCAGAATGTGATAGTTTGCCTGTGCTAAATTCAACAAGCGCTGTGTGTCACATTCGAAAACTTGGCTCACAGACCTTTACACAAATAGACAAATTTGAATGACAAATTTCCTGACCTGGCCGCAATATACTGACCACTTTTTTGGCTTGTTTGCACAAATATTTTGCGACATTTTGCATAATTTATTATACTTTTCCCACAGATTTATCAAAATTTTACAAAGTCACAAATCTTACTCCAGTAAAAGGGTGATATAGATTCCACAACAACTCAGAATAGAGTATAGGAAAGCAAATATTACAGTAATGCAGAACACAAAATATGATACATAAAACATCTTTGGATGGAACATCTGAATACGATGAGAAGTTTACATACCAGCGTTCAGGGATCTTTCTCACACCCAAGTCCCAGCAGTACAGTGCTACCAGGCACTACGCTTGGTATCAGCAAACACAAAATGTCACAATGCATTCAAGTACTCATACTTTTCAGTTTTTTTCAGTGACTACACCAGAGGTGTGACAGGAGGCATAGATTTTGGGGGTATTATCTCTCCTCCTGACTTGGCTTCTCACCCAGTTAAGGGTCCTTTCACACTGGCATTTTTGTTTTTCGGCATAGAGTTCCGTCCTCGGCGCTCTATGCCGGAAAAATCCTGATCAGGATCATCCCCATGCATTCTGAATGGAGAGAAATCCATTCAGGATGCCACAGGATGTCTTCAGTTCAGGACCGGAACGTTTTTTGGACGCAGCAAATACCGCAGCATGCTGCGCTTTTATTCCGTCAAAAATCTGGAACACTGCCGCAAGGCCGGATCGGAATTAATGCCCATTGAAAGGCATTAATCCGGATCCGACCTTAAGCTAAGCGTCGTTTCGGCGCATCGCCGGATGCAGCGTTTAGCTTTTTCTCAATTGTTACCATGGCAGCCAGGGCGCTAAAGTCCTGGTTGCCATGGTCAATGTAGTGAGGAGCGGGGAACAGTATACTTACCATCCGTGCGGCTCCGGGCGCTCAGAGTGACGTCAGGGCGCCCTACGCGCATGGATCACGTGATCGCATGGATCACGTGATCCATGGGCATGAGGCGCTCTGATGTCATTCTGGGCGCCCGAGCCGCACGGACTGTCAGTATACCGCTCCCCAGCTACTACTATGGCAATCAGGACTTTAACCACTTCAGCCCCCTAGCTTAAGCACTCTTAATGACCAGGCCACTTTTTACAATTCCGCACTACACTACTTTACCCGTTTATTGCTCCGTCATGCAACTTACCACCCAAATGAATTTTACCTCCTTTTCTTCTCACTAATAGAGCTTTCATTTGGTGGTATTTCATTGCTGCTGACATTTTTACTTTTTGCTATTAATCAAAAATTACCGAAATTTTGCAAAAAAATGACATTTTCACTTTCTGTTGTAAATTTTTTTAAAAAAACTACATTTCTATATAAATTTTCTCTAAATTTATTGTTCTACATGTCTTTGATAAAAAAAGTCCAATAAGTGTATATTTATTGGTTTGGGTAAAAGTTATAGCGTTTACAAACTATGGTGCAAAAAAGTGAATTTCGGCATTTTGAAGCAGCTCTGACTTTCTGAGCACCTGTCATGTTTCTTCAGGTGCTAGAATGTCAGAAAAGTATAAATACCCCCAAATGACACCATTTTAGAAGAAGACACCCCAAAGTATTCACGGAGGGGCTTGGTGAGTTCATGTATCATTTCATTTTTTTCACAAGTTAGCGGAAAATGACACTTTCTGAGAAAAAAAAAAAAAAAGTTTCAATTTCTGCTAACTTCTGGCAAAAAAAATAATAATCTCAGACGGACTCACTATGCCCCTCAGTGAATACCTTGGGGTGTCTACTTTCCGAAATGGGGTCATTTGTGGGGTGTGTTTACTGTTCTGGCATTTTGGGCGGGGCTAAATTGTGAGCCGCCATGTAAAAGCTAAAGGTACTCGTTGGAATTTGGACCCCTTTGCGCACCCAGGCTGCAAAAAGTGTCACTTATGTGGTATCGCCGTACTCAGGAGAAGTAGGGCAATGTGTTTTGGGGTGTATTTTTACATATATCCATGTTGGGTGAGAGAAATATCTCTGTAAATTGTCAACTTTGTATAAAAATTTTTAAAAGTTGTCGTTTACAGAGATATTTCTCACACAAAGTATGGGTATATATAAAATTACACCCCAAACATGCCCACTCTCCTGAGTGCAGCATACCATGTGTGCCACTTTTGCAGCCTGAGTGCTGCAAAAGCCCTAAAACCAATGAGTACCTTTAGAGATTTCACAGGGCATTTTTACACATTTGGATTCCAGACTTCTTCTCACGCTTTAGGGGCCCCTAAAATGCCAGGACAGTATAAATACCCCACATGTGACCCCATTTTGGAAAGAAGACACCCCAAGGTATTCCGTGAGGGTATGGTGAGTTCATGTAAAATTTTATTTTTGTCACAAGTTAGTGGAATATGAGACTTTGTAAAAAACAAAAAAAAATATCAATTTCCGCTAACTTGTGCCAAATTTTTTTTTCTGTGAACTCGCCATGCCTCTCACAGAATACCTTGGGGTGTCTTCTTTCCAAAATGGGGTCACTTGTGAGGTATTTATACTGCCCTGGCATTTTAGGGGCCCCTAAAGCGTGAGAATCAAATGCGTAAAAATGGCCTGTGAAATCCTAAAGGTACTCATTGGTTTTAGGGCCCCTTGCGCATCTTGGCTGCAAAAAGTGTCACTCATGTGGTATCGCCGAACTCAGGAGAAGTAGGGCAATGTGTTTTGGGGTGTATTTTTATATATACCCATACTGTGTGTGAGAAATATCGCTGAAAACGACAACTTTTTACATTTTTTATTCAAAGTTGTCAATTTACAGAGATATTTCTCTCACTCAGCATGGGTATATGTAAAAATACACCCCAAACTACACTGCCTACTTCTCCTGATCTGCGATACCACATGTGTGCTTTTGCAGCCAAATAGCAAGGCTAAATTCCAATGAGTACCTTTTAGGAGGGCATTTTACGCATTTTTCTTCTCACGCTTTAGGGCCCCTAAAATGCCAGAGCAGTATAAATACCCCACATGTGACCCCATTTTGGAAAGAAGACACCCCAAGGTAATCCGTGAGGGGCATGGCGAGTTCATAGAAGAATTTTTTTGGCACAAGTTAGTGGAAATTGATTTTTATTGTTTTTCTCACAAAGTCTCCCTTTCCGCTAACTTTTGACAAAAGTTTAATTTTCATGGACTCACTATGCCCCTCAGCGAATACCTTGGGGTGTCTTCTTTCAAAATGGGGTCACATGTGGTATTTATACTGCCCTGGCATTTAGGGGCCTAAAGCGTGAGAAGAAAAATGCGTAAAAATGCCATCCTAAAAGGTACTAATTGGAATTTGGGCCCTTTGGCATCTTGGCTGCAAAAAGTGTCACTCATGTGGTATCGCCGTACTCAGGAGAAGTAGGGCGATGTGTTTTAGGGTGTATTTTTACATATACCCATGCTGGGTGAAGAAATATCTCTGTAAATTGACAACTTTGAATAAAAAAATTAAAAAGTTGTCGTTTACAGCGATATTTCTCACACAAAGTATGAGTATATATAAAAATACACCCCAAACACATTGCCCTACTTCTCCTGACTGCTGTGATACCATGTGTGCCACTTTTGCAGCCAAAGCAAAGACCCTAAAACCAATGAGTACCTTTAGGATTTCACAGGACATTTTTACGCATTTGGATTCTCACGCTTTAGGACCCCTAAAATGCCAGGGCAGTATAAATACCCCACATGTGACCCCATTGTGGAAAGAAGACACCCCTAGGTATTCCGTGAGGGGTATGGCGAGTTTACAGAAAAAAAATTTGGCACAAGTTAGCGGAAATGGTATTTTTTTTTTTTTTTTACAGTCTCACATTCCACTAACTTGTGACAAAAATAAAATTTTACATGAACTCACCATACCCCTCACGGAATACCTTGGGGTGTCTTCTTTCTAAAATGGGGTCACTTGTGAGGTTTTGTACTGCCCTGGCATTTATAGGGTCTCCGTAATCATTACACGTATGGCCAGAATTAGGAGTTTTGCGATTCTCCGTATATTGAGCATACGGGTAATGAGAATTTTTTCCGTTCAGCCTCTGCGCTGAAAGAAAAAAATGAACGTCACAGATTTTTCCATTCACATTGATCAATGTGGATGAAAAAATCTCTAAAAAATATTGCAAAAAAAAAGAGGGAAAAGCTATAAAGCTGCGATCGCTAAGGGACCCTAAGGCATCATTCAAGCGTCCGCAATTCTGTTCCGCAAAATTTTGCGGAACAGGATTGTGGATACATTCAATTCTATGGGGACAGACTTTGTCCCGCTCGGATCCGTAATTGCGGATCCGTAGTGAAGATCCGCAAAAGTATAGAACATGTCCTATTCTTGTCCGCAATTGCGGACAAGAAAGAGCATTTTCTATATAGTTCTGGCAATGTGCGGATCTGCAAAAATGCGGAAAGCACATTGCTGGTGTCCGTGTTTTGCGGATCAGCGGATTTGCGGATCCGTGGATCCGCAAAACACATGCGGACATCTGAATGAGCCTTACAGGGGTGATCAGTGACAGGGGAGTGACAGGGGGTGATCAAGGGGGTGACATGGGAGATCAGGGGTTAATCAGTGACAGGGGGTGGTGGGCGGTGGGTGGGGGGTTGTGTGGTGATTGGTGCACTTTGATATTTTTCTCTGGTGGTCCCAAGCAAAGGGACCACCAGAGAAGCAGGCAGCAAGCAGATCAGGCGCTGTTCACAGAACAACGTCTGATCTGCGATTTTTCTGCCATATACAGCCTGCCAGCGCACGATCGGCGCTGGCAGGCTGTAGTATAACTACATGCGAGCTCGCCGATGGCGCGCATTGCGCATGTGCGGGCGCGTCCTCGCGTCATCTCGCGTCTCGCGTGCGGCGGTCCTGTAGCGGTTAATAGCATCCTGGCTGCCATAGTAACCTGAAAGCATTTCGAAGACTGATCAGGATCCTGATCAGTCTTCTAATGCTTCAGGCGACTTGCGTTCTGATGGATCCGGCGGGACGGAAGTGCCCGCGGATCCTCAGAACACTAAGTGTGAAAGGACCCTTAGACAGTATTCTCTGCTCTGATAAGGGCAATCACCCTGAAACAGCTGTCTGCAGATGAGGTGCTGGCTTATTTAATATACTGAGTCATGTCTCAAGGCCTATTTAAAGGGTGTAACATTGACTTATGAGATAGCTATATTACATCTGGTGGCATTAGAGGCAGAGCTTGTTAAGAGCTCATTTGCATCCCTTTCTACCCAGGCCAGGAGGCATAGAGAATTGCCAATGCCCACTAGCTGCAGCCCTAGTATGATGTATATGTGGACCATCTTAACTATTTTTGAATGGCAAATACTTTGGGAACATTAAACACAAACCATAAGTATCCGAATTCCACATGCATAACCTTTTTCTTGGCTTTCAAAAGCAGAAAGATAACTTGCACCTTGTTGCTGTGCTCCTGCTCCTATTAAATATTATTGGAGAAAAACGAAGAGGTCCGGCTTCTAAATATTCAATCCTTTATCAGTAAGGACTGTAATATGTGGTCGAAGCATACATTGTGTATCATTGTCCTGTGTAAGATTTTACCGCTGGAATAAAGGATTGAATATTTAGAAGCTGGACCTCTTTGTTTTCTCTTATACTACAAGTCAGCAGCTTATCTAGGTTGTGTCGAGTCGGATCTAGGTGGCGCTGCAATTTTGTATGCTCTATTAAATATTATTATACCGTATATATACAAGTCTGTACACACAGTTGTGTTTGAATAACCTCAGGGGTGGCACATGACAGCTCTGCTCATTTATATTATCATTGTATGATGTTGTTTAGGGTTCATTCACATGTCCGCAAAATGGGTCAGCATCCGTTCTGCAAAATTGACCCATTCATTTTCAATGGGGCCTCAAAGATGCGGACAGCATACAGCTGTCCGCATCCGCTACCTCCGTTCAGCGGCCCTTAAAAAATAGAACATGTCCTATTCTTGTCCGCGGACACGGACAAGAAAGGAATTTCTATTATAGTGCCGGCCATGTGCGGTCCCTGTAAGCTATGTGCCGGGGTGGGCTCCCCAGGATACAGCGAAGTTATGAACAAGGAAAACTACTCCACTACCAGCTTTTGCCAAAACAGAATTTTACTTAACGCGGTACTGAACACAACCACAAATGCTGGGAACATACAATTAATTTACATACACCCAGCCCGAAGGCTGAGACCCTTGTGCTGCACAGAGTGGCGCCCTCTAATGAATGCAGGAGGAAAGCGTGGTAATTTACCTACTGGCGGGCACAACTAAACTGCCACACCATACCTTTTATTACCCTACAAAAACAACTGTATGGGTGTGTGGTAGGGGCTAGGCTGTAGTGCAGCACAACAGCTTACAATCTTACAAAGCTCTACGATAGTCCACCTCCATAACTGGTCTTGTAGCACGTCTCCGAGTCAGCCTAGCTTGAGTTTATCAGATCTCCAGTGTGAAATGTCCCTTTAAATTATGGAGTCCTTGCAATGAACAATAGCAACACTTATGGCCTAACTAACTACAGGCCTGGTCTCAGTCTCTAGGCACCAACACAACTCACACCTGGATGCAGTCAGATCCTCTGCTGACACAGTTCCTCAGTCTCAGCTCCTCTAAGATGGCTGCTTCCTTTCTCTTCCTCTCCAGGCTCTGTGTGACTCCACCTCTCATGAATATGGAAATACAGTATATGCAGTCTGTAGCTGTGTTTAGAAAACAGTAGCATCTTGTGGCCAAACAGCAGAGTGTCAGTCCAGGTCATTTAATTTAATCTACACAAACAGTGTTCAGAAAGGAGAGCTGTTTCCCAATCTCACATCCCCAAAATACGGAATGCACGTGACCGGTGTCCATTTTTGCAGATCCGCAATTTGCGGACATGTGAATGGACCCTTAGAGTTCTTAGGATCCCTATGTTGACTCAAGTAGATCATAACAGCACCTCTACACTATCATGACCAGCTTTGGCTTCAGCTGCGAAATAGTAGTTGATAAACTGATATCTCCAAAATAGTCCTGTTCAGGTAACGTAAAATAGATCTCCATAGCTACATAGTTGATATGGTTGAAAAAGACATAAGTCCATCAAGTTCAACCAAGGGATAGGTGGGGCCTTGAATCCCAGAAGGAAGTGAGACTCAGATTTCTACATGTTTTCATAAGCATTAATGTTGTTTACTTTTAAGAATTTATCTAAACCCTTTTTAAAACTGTCCACTGTTCCTGCTGTGACCACGTCCTGAGGAAGTCTATTCCACAGATTCACAGTTCTGACAGTAAAGAAGCTTTGACGCTTCTGGAGACCGAACTTTTTCTTCTCCAGTCATAGGCAGTGCCCCCTTGTCTTTTTAGGGCATGTTACATGGCACAGTTTTTGACCATATTTTTTGTATGGCCCATTAAATATTTGTATAGCTTAATCATGTCCCCCCTTAGACGTCTCTTCTCAAGACTAAATAAATTTGATTCTTTTAATCTTTCTTCATAACTAAGACCCTTTATGGCCCTTATTAGTTTAGTCGATCTACTCTGTACTTTTTCCAGCTGCAGTGAGTCCTTTCTATGAACTGGTGCCCAGAACTGAACTGCATATTCCAGATGAGGCCGCACCAACGCCTTGTAAAGTGGTAATATTACATCCCTGCCCGCGAGTCCATGCCTCGTTTAATGCATGAAAACATCCTGGTGACCTTAGAAGCAGCTGATTGACATTGTATGCTGTTATTTAATCTACCATCTACAAGGACATCCAAATCCTTTTCTATAAGTGACTCTCCCAGTGTTACATCACTTAGGACATATGAAGCACAGAGATTATTACTAACAAAATGCATAACTTTACATTTATCCACATTGAACCTCATTTGCCAAGTTGATGCCCAATGAGTGTTCAAGTCAGTTTGTAGTTTATGGACACCTTCCATAGACTGTACAGTACTACAGAGCTTAGTGTCATCTGCAAAAATAGAAATGGTGCAATTAATCCCATCCTCGATATCATTAATAAATAAATTAAATAATAGAGGGCCCAGCACTGAACCTTGGGGTATACCACTTATAACCCAGGACCATTCTGAATAGGAATTATTGACCACAACTCTCTGGACACGGTCCTTCAGCCAGTTTTCAATCCAATTACAAACTATACTTTCCAAGCCTACAGTTGTGTTCAAAATATTTAACCCCCACTGAAATTGAGTGTTTTGGCCAGTTTGACATTGATTTTGATCATTTCAGTCATCTTGTTTACAATTAAATCAAAGAAGCACTTGTAAGTCAGACAAATATAACATAACATTTATAATGAAATAACCACAAATGTCTTTTCTGTGCTCACATCATTATCAGTTTAATTCAACCCCCAAGTGACATTCAATCTTAGTACTTAGTACAACATCCTTTTCCAGTTATAACAGCTTTTAAACGTGAAGCATAACTTGACACAAGTGTCTTGCAGCGATCTACGGGTATCTTCGCCCATTCTTCATGGGCAAAAGACTCCAGTTCAGTCACATTCTTAGGCTTGCGCGCTGCAACTGCTTTCTTTAAGTCCCACCAGAGGTTCTCAATCGGATTTAAGTCTGGTGACTGCGATAGCCACTTCAAAATGTTCCAGCCTTTAATCTGCAACGATGCTCTAGTGGACTTGGAGGTATGCTTGGGATCATTCTCCTGTTGAAAGGTCCAACGTCTCCCAAGCCTCAGGTTTGTGACGGACTGCATCACATTTTCATACAATATCTCCTGGTACTGAAGATAATTCATGGTACCTTGCTCACGCTGAAGCTTCCCTGTACCTGTAGAAGCAAAACAGCCCCAAAGCATGATTGACCCCCCGCCATGCTTCACAGTAGGCAAGGTGTTCTTTTCTTCATAGGCCTTGTTGCTCCTCCTCCAAACATAGCGTTGATCCATGGGCCCAAAAAGTTCTAATTTTGTTTCATCAGTCCACAGAACACTATCCCAAAACTTTTGTGGTTTGTCCACATGACTTTTGGCATACCGCGGTCCACTCTTCTTATTCTTTAGAGACAGCAAGGGGGTGCGCCTGGGACTTCTGGCATGGAGGCCTTCATTACGCAGTGTGCGCCTTATTGTCTGAGCTGAAACTTCAGTACCCGCTGTAGGAGAGTACCTGGGGTGGTAATAGACGGTAGGTACGTGCCACCGGGGGTCCTGGTCCCGGTGGAGTAAAGCTTGGAAAAGTGTGTTTTGCAGCGGTTATGCTGTTAGCACAGCGGATCCGGGCCGGCTCTTACTGGGAGCAGGCAGATATGCGGGTGGGTGCCTGTCTCCCCACGGTCCAGGCCAGGTTTTGCAGGGAGGGTTTAAAACCCGACCAGCAGCAAGGGTGTGGTGTGGAAGCTGTTGCTCTCTTGCTGTGAGAGTGACAGGTGAAGGTGAGCTGGGCTGTGTACTGAGGCCTGTAAAGGACTGTGCGGGGAACCCCAGCTGAAGCCAGGAGGAATCCGTAGTCCGTGACTAGAAGCCGGACCCAGGGGCTTGCTTCCCCGAGGAGAAAGAGGTGATGTTACTCCTGGCTTTGAATAGACTTTTCTTGTTGTGATGGATCCAGGCCTCAAGTAGCCTGCAGCTGGTTTGGGACTGAACTATTGTTTTGCCGTTGTGTGTGACCACCCTCCCTATGAACTGCACTGCCTTTTCACTTGTGTTCACCGTGTGAATAAAGAAAGCACCGTTTAACACCAAGACCTGTCTGTGTTGCCTCTATACTGCACTCGCTACCACTGCCTACCAGAGCGGATCCCCACAATTGGTGGCTTGCAGCGGGCATACTGCAGTGAGGCTGGCAAAGAACATTTATCCGGGTGGTGCACGGCTGCATGTCATACATTAAACCAGCAAGCTAAAGGCTGAGGTAATGGCACGCTTGGGTGTTACCACTTATGTGCGGGCGCAGAGAGTTCATCGGTGGGCCTTTTCCGAGTCCAGACCCGTCCGGTCTCAGGCATACGACCTGGTGCATCTGGTGAGGAAGTGGCTCCAGCCGGAAACTTTGAGTCCCTCCCAAATGGTCGAGCGAGTGGTCGTGGACCGTTTTGTGCGGACACTGCCAAGGGCCATACAGTGCTGGGTCGGTCAGGGAGACCCTGGCAACCTCGATCAGTTGGTAAGCCTAGTCGAGAGGTATGTGGCGACCCAGGATTTGGTGCGGGACTCCACGCAGGCACGGGAAACCCGTCAGGCTCCCCCTCAGGCTAGGGATCCGGAAAAAGGGTCCCAACCACAAGGGGGAAGGCTAGTCCTACTCCGGGGAAGAGAGACCGGGGAGGGACCACGGGGATTCAATGTTGGCACTGCCACGGACTGGGACATAGGGCCGCGAACTGTCCTCAAGCCCCTGAACCCATGGACTGCGGGTTCGTTCGCCGGTCCTCTTTCTTTGCCCGGCCTGTATGTACCGCGGACCCCTACTGGCAGCCGATATACCACCCTGTGCCAAGTCTCGATCAATGGGCATCCGATTAATGCTTTGCTGGACTCTGGGAGCCTTGTGACCCTTGTGCATGAGTCCTTAGTGTCTGAGACCCTACCGGAGAAGCAAACCCTTTCCATTGTCTGTGTCCATAGGGACCGCCGAGAGTACCCCACCGCCAGGGTTACCATGTCCGTGTTGGGCCGAGAGGTGCAGCACGTCGTCGGTGTGGGACGCCAGATCCCTTATGCCGCCATACTGGGAAGGGATTTTCCGTTGTTCTGGGCTCTATGGAAGAGTGATATGCCTTACCTTAGGGGCGGAGAACGATCGGGCCCAGTGCCCGAAGATCGATGCGAGGTACCAGCCGTAGGGGTCACCACATCACCTGTAGAGTGTCATCCCGATAGGTTTCCCTAGAGGTGTTGGCAGGCGAATCTGTGGAAACCCCGTCCATCCCGGACCTGGAGGTATCCGTGACACGTTCGGGACCGCCCAGCTCCAGGATCCGACATTGTGCGAGCGAGGAAGGGTTACAGTGGTAAATGGGGTGGCTCAGCACCCAGGCGCCGACTTAGTGTTTCCCCATTTGGCTTTTAACCAGGACCTGCTGTACAGGGTGAACAAGGTGCAGCAGGAGGTAGTGGAGCAGCTGGTGGTACCCCAGCCATACCGCCGTATGGTACTGGACTTAGCCCACTCCCATGTGCTGGGAGGACATTTGGGTGTAAAAAACCCAGAGCGGATTCTGCAAAGGTTCTATTGGCCCGGGGTTTATGAGGAGGTCAAAAGGTTTTGTCAATCCTGTCCAGTGTGTCAGATGACAAGCCCCAGCCCCACTATCGCAGTCCCCTAGTGCCCATGCCCATCATCGAGGTTCCCTTTGAAAGAATAGGGATGGATCTGGTAGGCCCCATAAACAAGTCGGCCAGAGGGCATCAGCATATCTTGGTGGTCCTAGACTACGCCACCAGATATCCTGAAGCAATCCCCTACGTCATACCTCGGCTAAGCTCATAGCCAAAGAGCTCATGGGTATGTTTGCAAGAGTGGGGATTCGAAAGAGATCCTGACCGACCAGGGGACCCCCTTCATGTCTAAGGTGACGAGGAGCTCTGCAAGCTTTTAGGGGTTAAGCGGTTGCACACGTCCGTGTACCATCCTCAAACCAGACAGACTGGTGGAGCGGTTTAACAAAACCTTAAAAACTATGCTCAAAGAACCGTAGCCAAAGACGGAAAGGATTGGGACCTGTTGCTGCCGTGCGTATTGTTTGCAGTGCGAGAAGTGCCCCAGGCATCTACGGGGTTCTCGCCCTTCGAGCTATTATACGGTCGACGTCCAAGGGGTTGCTGGACATCGCTAAGAGGCGTGGGAGCAACAGCCCACCCCACACAAGAGCCTCATAGAGCATATAGAAAAGATGCAGGACCGCATAGAGACAGTCCTACCAATCGTCCGGGGAACACATGGAGGCCGCCCAACTGGCACAGAGCCGGGTATACAACCGGAGTGCCCAGGTCAGGACATTTAACCCGGGTGACCGGGTACTGGTACTAGTCCCCACCCTTGACAGTAAGTTTTGGCACGGTGGCAAGGTCCCTACGAGGTGAAAGAGAAGGTAGGGCCAGTAAATTACAGGATATCCCAGCCAGGACGGCGGAAGCCAGAACAGGTATATCATGTAAATTTACTGAAGTCGTGGAGAGATAGGGAGAATCTCGTTGGGGACGGCCCAAGCACGGTCTTGACTGCGGGGAAGATCCCGCCCCACCGAGGAGGTCCGGAGGGCACCTCCACAGTAAAGATAGCTGGTGGACTGTCGCCCAAACAAGCTCAGGAAGCCAAAGAGTTCGTGAGTCGAAATAGGGACGTGTTCTCTGATCTTCCTGGTCGAACTTCAGTAGTCCGACATGACATCGTCACCCGAGCCCCACGTCAGGAGTGCGGTTGAAGCCATATCGGGTACCGGAGGCCCGACGACAGGCCATTTCAGAAGAAGTAAAGTCCATGTTGAGGTTAGGAGTCATTGAGGAGTCCAGAGCGAGTGGGCCAGTCCCATAGTCCTCATCCCAAAACCTGGCGGTACTCTGCGCTTCTGCAATGACTTTAGAAAGCTCAACGAGGTGTCGAAATTTGATGCCTACCCCATGCCTCGGGTAGACGAGCTCATAGAACGGCTGGGAAAGCTCGCTATTTCTCGGTCCTCGACCTTACAAAAGGGTACTGGCAGGTGCCTCTCACGGAGCGGCAAAGGAGAAGACGGCCTTTGTCACCCCGAGGGTTGTTTCAGTACCGAGTTTTGCCCTTTGGCCTACATGGCGCTCCAGCCACCTTCCAGCGATTGATGGACGTCATCCTACGGCCCCATCGTCCATATGCTTCGGCATATCTGGGCGACATCATTGTGTTTAGCCAGGACTGGGAGAGTCACCTGCCCAAGGTTCAGGCCGTAGTTGATTCACTTAGAAAAGCTGGACTGACGCCAACCCAAAAAGTGTTCGATCGGGTTTGAGGAAGTCCGGTACCTGGGATATGTGATTGGGCGGGAGTTGTCAAACCCCAGGTAGACAAGGTTGAGGCGATCAAGAGCTGGCCCAGACCTCTTACCACGAAGCAAGTACGTTCGTTCCTAGGCATGATAGGGTATTACATGCGCTTTATCCCCAACTTCGCCACGGTAGCGGCCCCATTGACAGGACTCTTGAAGGGGAGGAAGTCGGTAATGGTCCGCTGGGATGAGCAGGCGGAAGAGGCGTTCTCCCGTTTGAAGTCGGCTCTGTGTGGGTCACCGATTTTGGTGACACCCGACTTCACACGGAATTTATTGTTCAGACGGACGCCTCTGGAGTAGGCCTAGGGGCAGTACTCTCTCAGGAAGTCAATGGGGAAGAACACCCCGTTGTCTTCCTGAGTCATAAGCTCACTCCAGCGGAAACCAGGTATAGCGTGGTAGAGAGAGAATGCCTGGCCATCAAGTGGGCCCTCGAGTCCCTTAGATACTATCTGTTAGGGAGAAGGTTCCGTCTGGTGACTGATCATTCCCTCTCCAGTGGATGAGCCAGGCCAAGGAGAGGAGTGCTCGGGTCACCAGATGGTTTTGTCCCTCCAGAATTTTAAATTCAGTGTCGAGCACAGAGCAGGCCGCTTACAGGGAATGCAGATGCCCTGTCCGGGTACACTGCTGTACATGTGTCCAACCTCTCAGGATTGAACAGGGTGTGCAACCCTGCAGGGTTGAACAAAGGGGGATATGTAGGAGAGTACCTGGGGTGGTAATAGACGGTAGATACGTGCCACCGGGGGTCCTGGTCCCGGTGGAGTAAGAGCCGGAAAAGTGTGTTTTGCAGCGGTTATGCTGTTAACACAGCGGATCCGGGCCGGCTCTTACTGGGAGCAGGCAGATATGCGGGTGGGTGCCTGTCTCCCCACGGTCCAGGCCAGGTTTTGCAGGGAGGGTTTAAAACCCGACCAGCAGCAGGAGTGTGGTGTGGAAGCTGTTGCTCTCTTGCTGTGAGAGTGACAGGTGAAGGTGAGCTGGGCTGTGTACTGAGGCCTGTAAAGGACTGTGCGGGGAACCCCAGCTGAAGCCAGGAGGAATCCGTAGTCCGTGGCTAGAAGCCGGACCCAGGGGCTTGCTTCCCCGAGGAGAAAGAGGTGATGTTACTCCTGGCTTTGAATAGACTTTTCTTGTTGTGATGGATCCAGGCCTCAAGTAGCCTGCAGCTGGTTTGGGACTGAACTATTGTTTTGCCGTTGTGTGTGACCACCCTCCCTATGAACTGCACTGCCTTTTCACTTGTGTTCACCGTGTGAATAAAGAAAGCACCGTTTAACACCAAGACCTGTCTGTGTTGCCTCTATACTGCACTCGCTACCACTGCCTACCAGAGCGGATCCCCACACCGCATCTGACAAATCTTTTTTCAGTTCCTCAGCAGTCACACGGGGACTTTTCTCCACTTTGCGCTTCAGGTAGCGCACAGCAGTCGAAGTCAGCATCTTCTTTCTGCCACGACCAGGTAGCGTTTCAACAGTGCCCTTTGCCTTGAATTTGCGAATGATGCTTCCTATGGTGTCTCTTGGTATGTTTAACATCTTTGCAATCTTCTTATAGCCATTGCCCTTCCTGTGAAGAGAAATCACCTCTTTTCTTGTCTTCCTGGACATATTCTCTTGACTTCACCATGTTTGTAAACACACCAGTAAATGTCTAGAAGGAGCTGAGTATCACAGTCATTTTAAATCTGCCTAATTGGTGCTTATTATGCTTGATTGCTGCTCCTTGACATCCACAGGTGTTTTCAATACCTGATCGAAAACACTTGAATGAACCTCTGTTCTTAAGAGTGGTCGATCTTTAAGGGGTTGAATAATTGTGTCA
>CM065594.1:57615119-57631953 GCA_033119425.1 Bufotes viridis
TTTCATCCAGACCGTTGCCAAATAAATCCATTGTTCTTTGATGACCCCTATTGTCTTTTGCCTCTACCTCCCTCTGCCTCAATACCCTCCCCCTTCCTCCCCACTGTGTCCTCACTGTGGTCTGATATATTCTAAACTCATCTATTTTGCTTTTGCTTTTAGTGACACGTTGTGACCAAAATGTCAGCTTTCATTCAGTCACTGTGCTAACTCTTTATGGGTTTATTAACAGTCTATGAGATGGACATTAATCCAATCTGCTATGCCAGTTTTGAGGTATAAAAAATAAAACAAACGATTTAATGTAATGCGACATTTAATGCATTTTTTTCGACTTTAGAGAACTTTGCCACTTTTAAAAGTAGAGTGAAAAATTTACTTGGATTACAGATTGAAAACTTTTTTGGCTCATTTATGATGGGGCTGTGCACATGAGCGGTGATTTTCACGCATCACTTCTGCGTTGTGTAAAAATCGCAGCATGCTCTATATTCTGCATTTTCACGCATAGCATGGGCCCCATAGAAGTGAATGGGGCTGTGGAAAATACGCAAGCATCCGCAGCAAGTGTGGATGCAGTGCGATTTTCCGCAAGGTTGCTAAGAGGCAGGACCCGATCTTTATTATTTTCCCTTATAACATGGTTATAATGGAAAATAATAGCATTCTCAATACAGAATGCTTAGTAAAATGTAGATCAAGGGGTTAAAAATAAAAAATAAACTCACCTTAGCCACTTGATCGCGTAGTTGCCGATCTCTTCTCTCTTCTTCAAGCATTAGTTACCAGCTAAAGGACCTGTGATGACGTCACATCACATGGTCCAATCACATGGTCCATCACCATGGTAATGGACCATGTGATGAGCTCAGTGACCTCATCACAGGTCCTTTAGCCGACAGCAAATGAATGAAGAAGAGAGGAGAGATCGGCAATTAAGCGATCAAGTGGATATGGTGAGTTAATTCTTTATTTTTAACCCTCCATCCATTTTACTAAGCATTCTGTATTGAGAATGCTAATATTTTCCCTTATAACCATGTTATAAGGAAAAATA
Organism: Bufotes viridis; assembly: GCA_033119425.1. Classification (NCBI taxonomy): domain Eukaryota; kingdom Metazoa; phylum Chordata; class Amphibia; order Anura; family Bufonidae; genus Bufotes; species Bufotes viridis. Next base: position 57,616,177 of record CM065594.1, read on the forward strand.
ATAAAATCTACAGAATACTCAACCCAAAACTGGACTTCAGTGATGAAGTCCGGGTTCGGGTCTGGGTACCAAACATGCCGATTTTTCCCACGCACGTGCAAAACGCATTAAAACGCTTTGCACTTGCGCTGAAAAATCGTGCATTTTCCCGCGACGCACCCGCCTCTTATCCGGGCGTCATACGTGATGCCCGTGTGAAAGAGGCCTTAGAGTACTGCAGAATCAAGACCGTCAAGAAAAACACCAATCTTTATAAATGTCTGCCATAATCTTTAACCAAGTCACTGCTCAGGTAAGTGCAGAGATACATGTTGGTAACCAGATATAAAATGGTTCTCTAGAAAGTAATGAAATAAAATTACTGAAAATAATTAAATAATACTTTATTATAAATATATTCCTAAATACCTTTTATTAGTTATAACTGCTTGTTTTGTCTGGGGAGCAAAAATCTGTGAAAATAAAGTGGCCTCCTTTGTTTTAGTACACACAGAACCTGTCCTAGTCACACAGGAGGACAAGTTACTTCACAACACTGAGCTAAAGAGCTGCCTCATCCTCCTCTCTGCTCTGCTTGTCAGGAATTATGATCCTGAATAGAGCTGATAAAATCTTCAGCTGAATCTCTGTAGGAATGGAATTCATGAAGAGACATGAGGTACAGAGATGATGGACAGGACAGACTGTGGTAATGTGGGGCTGTGGTAATGGAGACTGCACCAAGTGCTGCTGCTCATCAGCCACACCTCCTCTCTGTACTTTATGTCTTTTCATAAACCCAATTCCTACAGAGATTCAGCTGAAGATCTCATCAGATGCTGGTACTGTATTATGCTGCATTTTTTCCACACATAATCCACACAGAAAAATCGTGCATAATCCACAGCGTGCTTTCACACATAGGTTTTTGCTGACATTGCTCTACCCACAGGTTGGGCATCCCTGATCTAAGAGAAATAACAAGTTTTCACTGCAGGTACACGGACTGCCGAAGGATCTGCCTAATTTATGACGAGGCCTGCAAAGAAGCTATCAGAATGGTGTCTTCGATAAATGACCCCCACTGTCTGTAATGCAGTTTCCATCTAAAGAAAAGCATCATTTTTGCAAAAACAAGACTATCGGGCAGATTTACTAATCCTGTAGATGACGTTTACTTAGACGGACCTGACCACCTTTATCACAGGGGCTCAGGCTGGATGGTACTTGTGGTGCAGCGATCGACACTAGCTTTATACCAATTATTGACTTACTTTATGTAATAATATTATTAATACTCATAATAATAAACTTTATTTCTATAGTGCCACCATATCAAAAGAAAACACATTATACAGTAATAAACAACTCAAACACTAGGAATGAGGACCCTGCTCGCAAGAGCTTACAATCTATGAGGGAATGAGGGGGTGACACAAAAGGTAAAGTTGGTTGTTTTACAAAGCAGTCCAGCCACCCATGCACTAAATAGAGTTGTGCAGTCTGAGCTACATTAGCTAGTGCCTTGGGTGTGGGGATTACTGTCAGAAGAAGGTGTTCAGTTCAGAAGAAGGGTTGCGTACTAGACGAAGAGACAGTTTACCAAACACGATAAGCCTGCCTGAAAAGATGTGTTTTGAAGGCACATTTGAAGCTAAGGAAGTTGGGAATTAGTTGGGAAGTGCAGTGGCCCAGCACGCCCCTGCACTGTCCCCACCACTCTTCAGTGGCGAGGACAGCGTAAAAATGCCGCCTGCAGCAAAATTTTGTCATTCAAGTGTTAAAAAGTTAAAAAGTGACAAAAAGGGGGCTTGTGTTTTTTTTTTTTTAAGACAAACTGGCATTTGTAAATGACCCCTGTGGATTTTTTGAAGTTTGTAAAAAATTTTGTTGACTTGCGTTGTGATTTTTTTTTTTTTTTTTTTGGGGGTCCATGGTGTGTTTTCAAGATGCAGTAGGCTCTGGGTATGGCATTTTTTTCCTTGTTCCCATATGTGCCACCAAAAAATGCTTATAATTAACTTCCTGGTGTTTTTTCTAACAAGACTATGTGGGAGGATTTATTAAACCCCCTTCATCAAAAGGCCTCAAAGAGTTTCACATATTTGCGCAAACCCTGTTCTGCACAAGTTTGTGAGTTTTTGCCCTTTTACAGAACGCTTGTCACATTTGTAAAAAGTGGGAGGGAGGGGAAGGGGCATCTCATTTCACTGCTCAGCAGATATGTGTGAAGGACACTTTATTGCACCAAATAACTTTTTGCACATGTAGTTTTAGTGCATTTTTTGTATTTATTAGCTGACACATTTTACATAGTTACATAGTATGGTTTAAAAAGACATAAATTCATCAAATGGATGGGTGAGGATGGGAATTTTAGGAAAGGGGAGTAAGACCCAGCTTTCTACACATCTACATAAGTTATTAATTCAGCTTAGTCTTTTTTTAAACAGTCCACTGTTCCTGCTGTGACCACCTCCTGAGCTAGACTATGCATAGAATTACTTCTTGTCGCCTCTGGAGACTGAACTTTTTCTTCTCCAGACGTGAGGCAGTCCCCCCCATGTCTTTTCAGGGGATTTTAAATGTAACAGCTTTTCACCATTTGATGTAGGGGCCATTATATTTATTTGTATAAGTTATAGGGGTTATCCCATGACGAATGAAAAATTGAAAATCAGACGTTATACAGTACATGAGAATCTCTGTCTAACAAAGCTAGAACCTGCCCTGTACCTCACATGGATCCAGAGATCTACCCATTCATTGCTCTGCTAGATTTTTATCAAGCTGGAAGATCAGGGGGAGTGTCTTTTCTGCTGCTGCTCAGGGGGCGTGTCTCAGCACTCCCTATCACACCTCAGGAGGCAGTTGAAGGATGAAACTGAGCATGTGCGGCCATCTCAGTGAGCAGGACAAAGAAATAAGGGAAAAAAACAGCAGGTGGCACTATACAGATACATTTTATTGAATAGCTCAGTGGCTATGCAAAATTTTTAATTACATGCAATTACAAAAGAATGATTTGCAAACTGTAGAATATTTTTAGTGGGACAGCCCATTTATTCATGTCACCTCTTAGACATCCCTGTGATGTCCCTGTGTGACAACTGATTCTCACTGAAGCTCTGCAGTTCGGCTGCCAAACATGGCTGAAACCACTTACACCCACGCTGGCCCATGGTTGCAAAATCTCCAGCAACCCATGGTGACCTTATCCATAGGGGACTTTCACATGGTGGTTTATGTAGTGAAAATTTTGGTCCCTTGTAGGTGCAGCTGTGTCCAGATCGATGCCAATTGAAGCTGTGGCAAGTGTCCACTCACTGTTTAGCACCATTCAATGGAGCTTAGCCACAAGCCAGTCCGTGGCATTCATTGTGAACATCCCCGGCAGAAACTGTCTCTGCAGCGGTTGTTCGCATTGCATGCTGCAGGTCCGCAAAACATGGGTACTGGTGTGCACTCTGCATCGCCGTGCGGGCCCATTGATGTCAATGGGTCTGTGAAACAAGATGTGGCGAAAGACAGGACATGTTCTATCTTTTGCGGTGCAGAAACACGGACCCGGAAGCCCATGGAAACACACAGAAGCCCTTCCGTCAGCTTCCGAGTATGTGCCTCCGCACTGCAAAAGATAGAGCATGTCCTATCTTTGCTGTATCTTGAAGTCAATGGGTTCGCACCACTTTGCGGTGTGCACAGGGCCATTGCCTATGTTTTGAAAAAAAGAATTTGGTTTTGTTGCATATTTTTATTTATTTTTTACCACAACTCGTCCACAATGTGCAAACCCAGACATAAGTACCTGGATACACATCCGTTCTTTAACCTATATAGTTGGAGTCATGTATAAAAATCGCCATGCCAGTTTTTGGTGTAAAAAAGTTGCAAGACCCTTTTTTGCGTCTTTCGAAATGCCTGTGCGACAATATTTTTTCTCATGGGCTTTTTTACACTGTCCTCGCCACTTAGAAGTAGCAGGGGCCAGGGCAATGCCTTGACCCCAGAAAATTTACTCAAATTTACATCTGAAAGCCGACATAAATGTTAGCGAAAAACTACTCCATTCAGGGAGTGGAGTAGCTTTTCCCGCCAGGCACACAGACTGTCATAGGTGCGCCTAATTTATGACAAAACGCACTCCATCATAAATTATGCTCATCCTGCATCAGTGCAGGGGGGTAGCAAAGAGCAGAGTAAAAGGCCGGTCTTTAGAAATGATCCCCAGTAAGGCAGAGTTCACACTTCAGTTGTTTGGTCAGTTATTTCCATCAGCTAATGTGAGCCAAAGGGCTCATGCACACAACTTTATTTTATTTTCGTGTCTGTTCCGTTTTTTTACAGCCTGTATGCAAAACCATTTACTTCAATGAGTCCACAAAAAAACAGAAATTACTCTTTCAGTATGTCCGCCAGTCCGTTCCGCAAAAAAATAGAACATGTCCCCATGATGCAGTTTGCTTTTCGTCCTGGGATCCTGACACAATAGAAAACGGACCTGTCCCCCATTGACTTTCAATAAAGTTCATGACGGATCCATCCTAGCTTAAACACCCTTAGGCCCCTTTCACACGGGCGAGTTTTCCGCGCGGGTGCAATGCGTGAGGAGGACGCATTGCACCCGCACTGAATCCGGACCCATTCATTTCTATGGGGCTGTGCACATGAGCGGTGATTTTCACGCATCACTTCTGCGTTGCGTGAAAATCGCAGCATGTTCTATATTGTGCCTTTTTCACGCAACGCAGGCCCCATAGAAGTGAATGGGACTGCGGGAAAATCGCAAGCATCCGCAAGCAAATGCGGATGCGTTGCGATTTTCCCGCATAGTTGCATAGCAACGGGACCCGATCTCTATTATTTTCCCTTATAACATGGTTATAAGGGGAAATAATAGCATTCTTAATAAAGAATGCATTGTAAAATGAAGAGGAAGGGGTTAAAAATAATAAAAGTTAACTTACCTTAGCCACTTGATCGCGTAGTTGCGATCTGTCCTCTCTTTCCCTGCATCAGCTAAGATCTAAAGGACCTGTGATGACGTCACATCACATGGTCCAATCACATGGTCCATCTTCACTATGGGAAAAAAACTGGACCATTTTACAATGCATTCTGTATTGAGAATGCTATTATTTCCCCTATAACCATGTTATAAGGGAAAATAATCAATTCTCCAGAAGACCTGAAACCGGACTTCAGTGATGAAGTTCGGGTTGGGTACCAAACATTGCGATTTTTCTCATGCGCGTGCAAAACGCGTTACAAACGTTTGCACCCGCGCGGGAAAAACGCACATATTCCCGCAACGCACCCGCCTCTTATCGGGCGTCAAACATGACGCCCGTGTGAAAGAGGCCTTAATGACCAGGCCACTTTTTACAATTCCGCACTACACTACTTTCACCGTTTATTGCTCCGTCACACAACTTACCACCCAAATGAATTTTACCTCCTTTTCTTCTCACTAATAGAGCTTTCATTTGGTGGTATTTCATTGCTGCTGACATTTTAACTTTTTTTGCTATTAATCAAAAATGACCGAAAATTTTGCAAAAAAATGAAATTTTTCACTTTCTGTTGTAAATTATTTTTTAAAAAACTACATTTCTATATAAATTTTTCTCTAAATTTATTGTTCTACATGTCTTTGATATAAAAAAATCTAATAAGTGTATATTTATTGGTTTGGGTAAAAGTTATAGCGTTTACAAACTATGGTGCAAAAAAGTGAATTTCGGCATTTTGAAGCAGCGCTGACTTTCTGAGTGCCTGTCATGTTTCTTCAGGTGCTAGAATGTCAGGATAGTATAAATACCCCCCAAATGACACCATTTTAGAAAGAAGACACCCCAAAGTATTCGCGGAGGGGCATGATGAGTTCATGTATCATTTCATTTTTTTTTCACAAGTTAGCGGAAAATGACACTTTCTGAAGAAAAAAATAATAATAATAAAGTTTCCATTTCTGCAAACTTCTGGCAAAAAAAAATAAAATCTCCCACGGACTCACTATGCCCCTCAGTAAATACCTTGGGGTGTCTACTTTCCGAAATGGGGTCATTTGTGGGGTGTGTTTACTGTTCTGGCATTTTGGGCGGGGCTAAATTGTGAGCAACCTTGTAAAACCTAAAGGTACTCGTTGGAAATTCAAAATGGGGTCACATGCGGGGTATTTATACTGCCCTGGCGTAAAAATGCCCTGTGAAATCCTAAAGGTACTCATGGGAATTTGGGCCCCTTTGCGCACCCAGGCTGCAAAAAAGTGTCACTCATGTGGTATCGCCGTACTCAGGAGAAGTAGGGAAATGTGTTTTGGGGTGTATTTTTATATATACCCATGTTGGGTGAGAGAAATATCTCTGTAAACTGACAACTTTGTATAAAAAAATTAAAAAAGTTGTCATTTACAGATATATTTCTCACACCCAGCATGGGTATATGTAAAATTACACCCCAAAACACATTGCCCTACTTCTCCTGAGTACGGCGATACCACATGTGTGACACTTTATTGCAGTCTGGGTGCGCAAAGGGGCCCAAATTCCAATGAGTACCTTTAGGATTTCACAGGGCATTTTTACGCCTTTAGATTCCAGACTTCTTCTCACGCTTTAGGGGCCCCAAAATGCCAGGGCAGTATAATTACCCCACATGTGACCCCATTTTAGAAAGAAGACACCCCAAGGTATTCCGTCAGGGGTATGGTGAGTTCATGTAAAATTTTATTTTTTCTCACAAGTTAGTGGAATATGAGACTTTGTGAAAAACAAAAATAAAAAAAATAAAATATCAATTTCCCCTAACTTGTGCCAAAAAAAAAATATTTCGGTGAACTCGACATGCCCCTCACGAAATACCTTGGGGTATCTTCTTTCCAAAATGTCACTTGTGGGGTATTTATACTGCCCTGGCATTTAGGGCCCTAAAGCGTGAGAAGAAAAATGCGCAAAAATGCCCTGTGAAGTCCTAAAGGTACTCATGGGAATTTGGGCCCCTTTGCGCATCTTGGCTGCAAAAAGGTGTCACTCATGTGGTATCGCCGTACTCAGGAGAAGTAGGGCAATGTGTTTTGGGGTGTATTTTTACATATACCCATACTGTGTGTGAGAAATATCTCTGTAAATGACAACTTTTTACATTTTTTTATACAAAGTTGTCAATTTAGAGAGATATTTCTCTCACCCAGCATGGGTATATGTAAAAATACACCCCAAAACACAATGCTCTACTTCTCCTGATTGCGGCAATAGCACATGTGTGCCACTTTGTTGCAGCCAAGATGCGCAAAGGGGCCCAAATTCCAATGAGTACCTTTTAGGAGGGCATTTTTAAGCATTTTTCTTCTCACGCTTTAGGGCCCCTAAAATGATTTTTTATTGTTTTTTTTCTCACAAAGTCTCCCTTTCCGCTAACTTGTGACAAAAAGTTCAATTTTTTATTGACTCACTATGCCCCTCAGCGAATACCTTTGGGTGTCTTCTTTCCAAAATGGGGTCATTTGTGGGGTGTTTGTACTGTTCTGGCATTTTGGGCGGGGCTAAATTGTGAGCAGCCATTTAAAACCTAAAGGTACTCGTTGGAATTTGGGCCCCAGGCTGCAAAAAAGTGTCATACATGTGGTATCACCGTATTCAGGAGAAGTAGGGCAATGTGTTTTGGGGTGTATTTTTACATATACCCATGTTGGGTGAGAGAAATATGTATAAAAAAATTTAAAAAGTTGTCGTTTACAGCGATATTTCTCACACAAAGTATGGGTATATATAAAAATACACCCCAAAACACATTGCTCTACTTCTCCTAAATACGGCGATGCCACATGAGTGACACTTTTTTGCAGCCAAGATGCGCAAAGGGGCCCAAATTCCCATGAGTACCTTTAGGATTTCACAGGGCATTTTTACGCCAGGGCAGTATAAATACCCCGCATGTGACCCCATTTTGAAAAGAAGACACCCCAAGGTATTCCGTGAGGGGCATGGCGAGTTCACAGAAAAAAAGAAATTTTGGCACAAGTTAGCGGAAATTGATATTTTTTTATTTTTTTTTTACAAAGTCTCATATTCCACTAACTTGTGACAAAAAATTAAATTTTACATGAACTCGCCATACCCCTCACGGAATACCTTGGGGTGTCTTCTTTCTAAAATGGGGTCACATGTGAGGTGTTTGTACTGCTCTGGCATTTGAGGGTCTCTGCAATCATTACACGTATGGCCAGCATTAGGAGTTTCTGCGATTCTCCGTATATTGAGCATACGGGTAATGAGATTTTTTTCCGTTCAGCCTCTGGGTTAAAAAAATAAAATGAACGGCACAGATTTTTCATTCGCATCGATCAATGTGGATGAAAAATCTCTGCCAAAATCAGTGACTGCGGTGCGGTGGGCTGGGCGCTAACTACCTAACAAGTAGCTAACTAACTGGCGGTGATAAGGGACCCTTATGCCCCATTCACACGTCCGCAATTCTGTTTGCGGAACGGAATTGCGGACCCATTCATTTCTATGGGGACAGACTTTGTCCTGCTCGGATCCGGAATTGCGGATCCGCACTTCCGGGTCTACACTTCCGTTCCGCAAAAATATAGAACATGTCCTATTCTTGTCCGCAATTGCGGACAAGAAAAGGCATTTTCTATATAGTTCTGGCAGTGTGCGGATCTGCAAAATGCAGAAAGCACATTGCCGGTGTCCGTGTTTTGCGGATCCGCGGATCCGCAAAACACATATAGACATGTGAATGGAGTCTTACAGGGGGGTGATCAGTGACAGGGGGGTGATCAGGGAGTCTAGATGGGGTGATCAGCAAATGGGTCCACCAGAGGACCAGGTAGCAGGTATATCAGACGCTGTTAACAAAACAGCGTCTGATGTACTTGTTTGATGCGATTTATTTCGCATCTACAGCCTGCCAGCGATTGATCATCGCTGGCAGGTTGTAGTACAACTCCTGAGACGCGATCTTCTGTTCACAGCAGATCTCGCCTCTCGCGAGATGACGCGCCGCCGCGTCAAAGAGGAACAGACCTGCCGCCTGGACGCATCCCTGCGTTAGGCAGTCGGTTAAAGATAATACAACTGGATCCGTTCATAACGGATGCAGATGGTTGTATTATCAGTCACGGATCCAGCAAAAACACTAGTGTGAAAGTAGCCTGAGCTGAGCAGGCTCAGTGCAGGCAGCTCCTAACCCAGGGTAAGCGATGGTTGTCCAGCAGCTGTTGTGTAAGTGTGGAGGAGACACAGCGACTAGAGAACGCCGGCAGGAGAGCCATGTCTAGGATATTAATCGTGGGAGCAGGCCTGACCGGGAGCCTGTGTGCCTACCTGCTGAGGAAGGAGCTGGCCAACAAACTGCAGCTTGTCATATGGGACAAAGCCAGGGGCGCAGGTAATGATCACTTTTATTCAAGGGCAGAAGTCTCTATAAGACTTGTATGACCTTATACACAGGACGTATGTTGCAGAGCATGTATGAGGCGATCTAAGGTCATGACACGTATGTGCTAAAATCTGCTTCTGATCCCAGAGACAGTGGGGGAGATTAATCAAAACTGGTGTAAAAGGAAAACGGGCTTAGTTTCCCATAGCAACCAATCAGGTTCCCCCTTTCATTTTCCAAAGGAGCTCTGAGAAATGAAAGGTGGAATCTGGTTGCTATGGGCAACTAAACCAGTTTTCCTTTTACACCAGTTTTGATAAATCTCCCCCTGCGACTTATGAAGGAGGGTCCTGCAAACAAGTCACTGATCCCGTGCCATTTTCTGCCCTGGAGGTGGCCATTAGAGATGAGCGAAGCGAGCTTCAGGTGTTACATCCGAAGTCACTTCGTTCAAAACTTTGGAATAATACTCTACGGAGATTTGTGTCCGTACGGTATTAGATTGTATGTGCTCCAATGAGTCGAAGTTAGTTATTTGCAAAGTCGAGCGTGACTTCATTGAATAACTTCGGTAATTGATTTTTAAAGTGGAAAGTTGGCCAAGTTGAGTTTCAAGTTTTAAAGTGGTTTACGGACATGTCCGAGTCCTTAAGGACACAGGGCGTACATGTATGCCCTGTGTATTTCTGATTGCCGGCGGGCGGTGATTGGGAGTGCCTGCTGAAATCATTCAGCAGGCACCCTGTGACAATGCCGAGAGGGGTCCTGTGACCCCCCCGCGTATCGGCGATCGCTGCAAACCGCAAGTCAATTCAGTAACACCACCAATAACCCTCCGTAGATCCTGTGAGGTGGCGGTGACAGGAGCGCCTGTGATAGGACGGACAGTCCCAGAGCTCCGCTCTCCCCGCCTACAGACTTCCGTGTGAGCGAGGAGAGAGGAGCCCCGTGTTGGTCCCTCTGCACCTACCCGATCCTCCGCCATCCGTGGCCCCTGAGCCACCATAAAGTGCCATCTGGCACATAAACATTTAGGGAGAGCTTTAGTTAGGCAGGGAGAGTAAAAAAAAAAAAGTGTTTTTTTTGTGTGTGCAGCTCCCGGATCTGAGGGTGTCTGGGGTCCACAGCTCCCTTTAGCTGTGCAACCCTTGACCCCCCCAGGGGTGCTGCAGCTTGCCCCCCCACACACACACACATATTTTGGGACGCAAGCGCTTCTTTCTTCTTTTTGTAGGTGCGCTGACTGTGGCCGACACTCTTAGCCATAAAAGAGCGTCCGGTCACTGTTAGCGCATCGTCCATCCCACCGCTGATCAGCGAGTTTTTGAGGTGTGAGCAATTTTTCAGGGTTGGGTTAGGGTAGGGTATACATAAAAACACACTGTCCCTCTCCACCCCCCCACACACACACTTAATAAAGTTTTACACACACACACTCCCCTTTAGTGTTAGAAGATGGCCCGCCGGATGTTCTCGGCCGAGGAGACATACGCCCAGCTGGTCTCCGACTCCGAGTGTCATCCTCTTTCTCATCATCATCTAGCGATTATGATGAGCCCCCCATGCCAGGGACCCTGTGGCCCACACTAGTATGAGCAGCCCTGGTGCTCGTACTAGTTTTACAACCCACCTGGCAAGTCCACCAGAGCCCCCTACCGGTGAACTTGCCTGGAGTACCCCAGATGATTTTGAGCCTGTGATTCCTGACTTTGTTGGCCAACCAGGAATCCAGATTCCCACAGTGGGCTTCACTGAATACGACATTATTTTTTTTTTGTGACCACTTTGTGAATCAACGTGGTGGCGCAAACGAACTTGTTCGCCCAACAGTTTATTGCTCAACACCCGGGCTCCTTTTTGGCTAGGTCTGGTGGCTGGACTCCGGTCAGTGCAGCCGAGATGAGGACGTTTTGGGGCCTCGTGCTTCACATGGGCCTAGTCAAAAAACCCAGTGTCAGGCAGTACTGGAGTGGGGACGTCCTCTACCAGACCCCACTTTACTGTATGGCCATGACACTTTGCCGTTTTGAGGCCATTCGGAAATGCCTGCATTATGCAGATAATGCAGCATGTCCCCCTCGAGGTGATCCTGCCTATGACCGCCTGTACAAAATCAGGCCTGTCATCGATCGCTTTGGGGCCAAATTTGCGCAGGCCTATGTACCTGGAAGGGAGGTCGCTGTTGACAAGTCTCTCATTGCTTTCAAGGGGAGACTCAGTTTCCACCAGTACATCCCCAATAAGCGGGCGACGTATGTCGTGAAGCTGTACAAACTTTGTGAGAGTACCTCAGGGTACGCTTACAAGTTTTGTGTGTACGAGGGGCGAGATTCCTGTTTTCAACCCCCAGAATGTCCCCCCACTCTGGGTGTTAGCGGGAAACTTGTGTGGGACCTTATGCACCCACTGCTAGATAAGGGTTATTACCTGTACGTGGATAACTTTTATACTAGTATGCCCTTGTTCCAGTCCCTCACCGCCAGATCCACGTCCGCTTGTGGGACCATGCGGAAAAGTCAGAGGCCTCCCTGCCTACCCCCTCCAGCTACCTGTCCCCAGGGGTAAGACCCGTGCCCTTACCAGTGGAGACCTGTTGTCCTTGTACTGTCCACAATTCACAGTAACGGCATCACCCCTGTTCCTGTGCGAGGTACTGCGGCAACGGTCCTCAAGCCCGATTTTATCGTGGACTACAATCGGTATATTGGAGGAGTTGATCTCGCTGATCAAGTCCTCAAGGCATATAACGCCATGCCCAAAACACAGACATGGTGCAAAAAAGTTGCGGTCTACTTGGTGCAGGTTGCCTTGTACAACTCTTTTGTGCTGTCCCGGAGCGCTGGCAACACGGGGACATTCCTTCAGTTCTATGAGGCAGTCCTCAAGGACCTGATCTTTTCTGACCGGGAAAGAGCAGGCCAGAGTACCACTGGAACTGGAGGCGCCACAGGAGGGGGATACGGAAGGACACCACCACTCAGTGTTACACGTGCCCCGATCATTCGGGCCTCTGCATTAACGGTTGCTTCAGGGAGAACCGCACTTCCATGAAGTACTAAATTTATAATGCCCTTCCCCCATTTTTATTTATTTGCCCACAGTCTTCCAAATTTTAAACTCCAAAATCCCAATGGCGCTCCTTCTCTTCTGAGCCGTGTAGTTCGCCCGCAGAGCACTTTACGTTCACATATGGGGTATGTCCTTACTTGGGAGAAATGGGGCTACACTTTTTCTCCTATTACCCCTTGTAAAAATGAAAAATTTGGGGTAACACCAGCAATTTAGTGTAAAAAAAAAAAAACATTTTTAATTTTGACGTCCAACTTTAACAACATTGCCCTTCCTAAATGCCCCCCAAAAAACATTTCAGCAAAATTCTCTGTCCAAAATCCCAATGGCTCTCCTTTTCTGAGCCATGTAGTTCACCCGCAGATCACTCTACATTCACATGTGAGATATTTTCTGACTCGGGAGAAATTGGGCTACGAATTTTGTTGCGCCTTTTAACACTTGTAAAAATGAAATAAAAGGGGCTACAAGAACATGTTAGTGTAAAAAAAGGAGATTTTGAATTTTCTCCTCAACTTTGCAGCTATTCCTGTGAAACACTTAAATGGTCAACAAACTTTCTGAATGTCATTTTGAATACTTTGAGGGGTGTAGTTTTCATAATAGGCTCATTTATGGGGGATTTCTAACATAAAGACCCTCAAATTCACTTTAAAACTGAACTGGTCCCTGAAAAAAATCTAACTTTGAAATGTTCATGAAAAATTGCTGCTCAACTTTGAAGCCCTCTAATGTCTTCAAAAAGTAAAAATATGTCAACTTTATGATGCCAACATAAAGTAGACATGTTGAATATGCAAATCAATATATAATTTATTTGGCATGTCCATTTTTCTTACAAGCAGAGAGTTTCAAAATTAGAAAAATGCTAAATTTTTAAATTTTTCATGAAATTTGGGAATTTTTCACAAAGAAATGAGGTAAGTATCAGCGAAAATTTACCACTAACATAAAGTAGACTATGTCACGAAAAAACCTTCTCGAAATCAGTATGATAGGTAAAAGCATCCCAGAGTTATTAATGCATAAAGTGACACTGGACAGATTTGCCAAAAATATCCTGGTCCTTAAGGTGAAAATGAGCCCGGTCCTTAAGGGGTTAAAAAACAATTACCGAAGTTATTAAACGAAGTCACGAATAAATAATGTCGGTTTATCGGGGCCCGTACATTTTAATATTAAACAGACTGATCTCAGTACAGTATGAAACATCCGAAGCTGGCTTTGCTCATCACTAGTGGCCGTGTTTGGAGGAGGCGGACAGCGCTGTAATCTCCCACATGCATGAGTACGCCGCATGTCAGCGCTGGCATGGTGTGCCTTCCCTGTGCTGGTATCAGTCTCAGGAAACAAACTGCGCATGCGCTAGCTGTTATGCGCGAGATTACGACGCTTCAACTGTGTGACATTGGGGGAGCAAGGAGTGGATTTGGAGGATGCGGGGCAGTGCTGGGCTCCTGAAACGTCAGTAACTGCAACCAGTGACCCTGTTGCCCCTATACCGCCATAACCAGCCCTACCCCCTAACATGTAGATTGTAAGCCCTCACGGCCAGGGCCCTCTCACCTTCTGTACCAGTTTGCAACTCGTCTTGTTCATGCTTAGCGCAATTGTCTGTATTATGTATGTGCACCGCTTATGATATGTACAGCGCTATGGAATGAATAGCGCTCTAATAATAAATAATAATAATAATAACAGCCACTTGGGCTCGTTACTAGCATCATTTCTATATATATAATGGCTTTTCTGACTAAATAAAGGCATTCACAGCTATGAAAAATATATATTGCGATCTTGCAGCACATGTAAACAGCTCTATGTGCTAAAACTAGCAGGCAGCTAGCTAGGCAGGCTATTCAGTGTGGGTGCTATGCGTTCACGTCACACATTGCACCCGCGCGGAAAACTCGCTCGTGTGAAAAGGGCCTTAATGTTTTTAAATGTTGATAAGAACAGCTCAGGAAAGATGGCCGCCCCCATATTCATGTTTTGGAAATAGAATTAAAAAAAAATCTATAATCAAAAAATAAAAGCAGATTAGAAAAAAAAGATATGTGTTACTATCTGGTTTAAACTAGCAGAAAAAAATGTTGGCGACACATTCCATTAAAAGGGAATCTGTCGGCATGAAAATGTATTTTGTGGAAAAAGATTTAGTAAAACTTGTATTTTGAACGTATGAATCCCCACTTAGGCTACATTCACACGACCGTGAATGTGTCCGCATCCGTTCCGCAATTCTGCGGGACGGGTGCGGACCCATTCACTGTCTATGGGGCCGGACGAGGTGCGGAGAGCACACTAGGTGCTCTCCGCTTCCGCATTTGCGGAGCGCGGCCCCGAACTTCCGGTCCGCGGCTCCGCAAAAGATAGAACATGTCCTATTCTTGTCCGCAGCCTGCGGACAAGAATAGGCATTTCTATGGGGGGTGCGGCTGGGTGTATTGCGGATCCGCAATTTGCGGATCCGTAATACACTACGGTCGTGTGAATGTAGCCTTATTCTGTTCTTTGAAGTCCAGGACACGGTCCTTTCAGTGTCTGACAGCTCTGTATACACAGTCATAGAGGGAAGGTCCTATCAGTGATTGACAGCTCTCTCTGTATATACAGTCATAGAGGGAAGGTCCTATCAGTGACTGACAGCTCTCTGTACACACAGTCATAGAGGGAAGGTCCTATCAGTGATTGACAGCTCTCTCTGTATATACAGTCATAGAGGGAAGGTCCTATCAGTGACTGACAGCTCTCTGTACACACAGTCATAGAGGGAAGGTCCTATCAGTGACTGACAGCTCTCTGTATACACAGTCATAGAGGGAAGGTCCTATCAGTGACTGACAGCTCTCTGTACACACAGTCATAGAGGGAAGGTCCTATCAGTGATTGACAGCTCTTCTGTATATACAGTCATAGAGGGAAGGTCCTATCAGTGACTGACAGCTCTCTGTATACACAGTCATAGAGGGAAGGTCCTATCAGTGACTGACAGCTCTCTCTGTATACACAGTCATAGAGGGAAGGTCCTATCAGTGACTGACAGCTCTCTGTATACACAGTCATAGAGGGAAGGTCCTATCAGTGACTGACAGCCTCTCTGTATACACAGTCATAGAGGGAAGGTCCTATCAGTGACTGACAGCTCTCTCTGTATACACAGCCATAGAGGGAAGGTCCTATCAGTGACTGACAGCTCTCTCTGTATACACAGTCATAGAGGGAAGGTCCTATCAGTGACAGCTCTCTGTATACACAGTCATAGAGGGAAGGTCCTATCAGTGACTGACAGCTCTCCTGTATACACAGTCATAGAGGGAAGGTCCTATCAGTGACTGA